>JAAGNO010004088.1:35482-90405 GCA_033439905.1 Ceryle rudis | reverse complement strand
CTATATATATATTTTTTTTTTTCTTTTTGCTTGTCGTTTATTGTCTAAAGTTTTTGCTTGAGAGTAAAGTCAATGGCCTGGTTAGTGAAATAGTCCCAAAGTGTCATGTGCTAAAATAAATGACTTTTTTTTTTTTTTTTTTAGCTAATGATTACTAGAATAAAGACAAGGAAGCAGAATGACAGCATGCTGTTGTAAAATTAGTTTTCCTCTGAATTTCTCTGATTCAGGTGAAGAATGTACACTTCAATCCTTGTGCATTGCAGTTTCTGTATTCCTTTTAACTAGCTCTGCAAGAAAATGCCAGTATATTGAGATGCCCCAATTAAATTTTGTTGATGCAGTGAACTTTATGGCTGAGCAATGCCACTGCTACCAATTAGACTCACAGGAAAGCATACATCACTCAGAAATAATCAGTTGACTTTTCCATGGCAATATGGGGAGTTTCAGATGTTAAGCACTATTCCAAACAGCCCTTTTTCAATTATTCCAGAAGTTTTCAAGAGGCATGTCCATCCTCATTTATTTTAATCAAGGAATTGAAGGACCTTTGTTAGAATATTTTATTACATGCAAAGCCATATAGAAATCATGTAAGTATATGTTATAAAAAGAAGGGATATGCTTATCTAGAGAACATAAAAGATGTAAAAAAGACACCATTATTTCCCTTCTCCTCACCCCTGAAAAAAAGGAAATGACATTTTGAAAAATATAATGCTTACCAAGTCATTTCCATGTATTCAGTGATCATCCTAATTTCATCTAGAAACTGTGCTGCCTTAGATAAAACTGAATGGCTTTAGGGAGATGTGCTTGAGGTGATAGGAAGATCAAGAGAGCATAGAAAACTGAGAGGAAAAGGGTGATGTTTTCTTATATTTTGATAAAGTTAAATCAAAAGAATAAGCCCTATTTGTGCTTGTCAGACTGTTCTGTGTCTGAGAGGCAAGGTTTACCCAGTTTCTGATCTCAAGGAGTAATGATTGGTAGCCTCCCTCTATTCTGCACAGTGTTTGTAAATCTCGGGCGAGATTTACAAAATATCCTGGTTGTTTAATACCTTGCCTCTATGTGCAGTTACATATAAAGAGTGCAACCTTTTCCTCACTCCCATCCCAGACTTGCTCCAGTTTATAAGAAGTGATAGATTACAACAACTATTGGCAAAAGCTTTCTAGGGAAACTACAGCTCCTTGGCACACAAATACAGACCTCAACTTATCCTGAGGTCTATATCCTTTGGTTAGTAGCCTGTGCTCATATTCAACCAAATCATGAATTAGTAAATGATGTGCCTGTAAACAGTGTTCGAGATGGTGTATTTTGTGGGACCAACGTACTTTACTGTCCTGCTGTGGAAATGGTTCCTCCGAACCCAGGGGCTGTTCATGTCAAAGGTGTGATGCTGGGAGAGACCAACTATGAACAGGCACAGTGACTGCCCATCCTCAGCTTCAGTGGCTGGAAAACCACAATAGCTCATTTTCCATTCACATCATTCTCTTGGTGAGAAACTGCAAGACTGATGCTGCTTAATTTTAGTCACTTATGATGGGGTCATTCCATAAGAAAGTGGCACTGTTTTGTCATCTGCTTTAAATATATGTTTCAGAGGAGGTGTTAGTGACTTAAAGGAGCTTATTCCTCTTTTCTGACTATAAAGAAAATCTAGATGACTAGGTCAGATCTAAGTGCATTGCTGACTTCTACATTTGGTTAGAAGAATTGTGCCCTAAATTTTTCAGAAAGTCTTCTTTTGAATGCACAGATATCCCAAGAAAACTAATAATCAGCTCATCAATGTCTTTTTCTTCTTTTAAGAATCATCAGACTGCGTTTGAATTACCTCTGAAATAGCAGTAGAGGTTGAATTGCAATTTTCAGCTGACTCATCACATTCAGAGATGTGGTTCTGTTGATGAAACCATTGTATTTAAGTGAATGTATCATCAGAAGTAGCAACTATCATATCCTCAGACTTCCTTATTCAAAGCAGACCTAAAGCTGAAAGGCATGTGCTGAGCTGTGCTTGAATAACATCAGTGCACTGGTAAATTTTCTGACTTTTGGAGGGTTTTTTTACACTTTTCCTTGTTTTCAAGTCCTCACTCAGGTTTTGCTCAGCTAAGTTTACTGAATGCCTGCCAAAGTCAACACATCTCTGGCTTTCTGGGCTGGGGTTTGCATTATTTTCCCAATTCATGCAAAGAGAAGAACATCAGTGCCTTGTGCTAGTAGCAAGGGTGGCAATAACCGTCATTTAAGGGCATATCTACACTGTATGTTGCCTGTATGGACAGTCTGGATTCAGCCTTGAGTCAGGCACAGGAGGCAGTTCCACCTCAGGACACTGATGTTTTATGGGAACCAGTTTATCCCATTTTTCTCTTGCAGATGCATCTTCAGTCTGTTTAAATGATCCTCCCATGTGATGAAAGGTATGAGTCTTCCCTCTTGCTTTATGGATGTCCACACATGTAGATACCTCTGCACAAGGTGGCAAAAATGTCACAAGTGACAAAGCATCTATCTTGCATGTTACATTTCCAGGAAGTAGGGAGGTTTCTTTTTTTTTCTCTGGGTTCATCACTCTATATGTTGCAACCAACCTCTCATGTTCACTTGGACTTTTGCCCTGTAAGCCAAACTCTCATCTGCCTAGAGGACAATATCCAGATACCTCTGTCCCCAAAGCACTGATTTCAGGAAATGTTAGTCACCTCAAATCTGCAACTGAGAGCAAGCAGCACTTTCTGTGATGAGATTTTAACTGTCATAAATTTTCCAGAACAATCTCTCTATTAAGGGCTTAACTTTTACCATTAATATTTATATAGGTCACTGTTGAAACTGAAGCATGAAGTCAGACAAAAATCTTGTTCATTCCTTTCCATCTTCCACTAGTAAATGTGAAAGTCCTTGAAACAATCATTAACACTGTATGCATGACAAGGTTTTGGAGGAAAAGGCTACAGATGGTTACAAGGGTGGGTTCTAGAAGCTTCCCCCATGTCTGATAAAGCCAATGCCAACAGGCTTCAAGATGGACCTGCCACTGGCCAAGCCTAAGCAAATCAGCCGTGGTGGTAGCACGTCTGTTATACTTAAAGGAAAAAAACCAAAACAATCCACCCTGCATAATTACAGCCAGGAGAGAGGAGTGAGAATATGCGAGAAAAACAACTCTGCAGATGCCAAGGTCAGTGAAGAAGAAGGAGGATGTGCTCCGGGATCCAGATTAGACATTCCCCTGCAGCCTGTGTTGAAGACCATGGTGAGGCGAGTTGTCTCCCTGCAGTTCTTGGATGTTAATGGTGGAGCAGATATCCACCTGCAGGACCCCATGCCAGAGCAGATGAATGCCCAAAGAAGGCTGTGACCCTGTGGGAAATCTGTGCTAGAGCAGGCTCCTGGCAGGACCTGTGACCCTCTGAAGGATACATATTGAAGCAGTCTGTTCCTGAAGGACAACACTCCATGGAAGGAACCCATGCTGGAGCAAGGAGCAGGGGAAGAGTGTGAGGAGTCCTCCTCCACAGGAGGAAGGAGTGACAGAGGCAATGTGTGATGAACTTCACAGAACCCCCATTCCTTGTCCCCCTGTGCCACTGTGGGGGTGGAGGTAGGGAAACCAGGAGTGAAGTTGAGCCCAGGAAGAAGGGAGGAGTGGGGGAAAGGTGTTTTAAAATTTCATTTTTATTTCTCATTATCCTACTCTGAGTTGATTGCTAATAAATTAAATCAATTTTCCCTGAGTGAAGTCTATTTTGCCTGTGACAGTAATTGCTGAGTGATCTCCCTGTCCTTATCTTGACCCACAAGCTTTTCTTTATATTGTCTCTCACCCTGTCCAGCTGAGGATGGAAGTGATAAAGAGGCTTTGGTGGGCACCTGGCATCCAGCCAGGGTCAACTTACCTCAGATACACAAGTAGTTAGCAATCTTTGGGATTTAAAAATCACTAAGGTAATAAGTATGGAAGATGAGAAACTGCAAAATGATGGGGTGAGGGCAAAAATAGATTCAGAAGCTATTTTAAACGGCATAGAAAAAAACTCAACCCTGATTTACTAGCGACTATCTCAATCAAAATCCGTTTATCCACTCATGCCTGTAATGGTACTGTACAGAGAGAAGACTCCCAGAGTCTTATCATTATTCATTACTACTCATTACAATAATAATGTACAGTGAATTCCTCTGCCCACTGAAAGAAGGCTGATGTACTGTGCATGCCCTAAGTATAGATACTGAAACAATGTTGTAATCACCTTGTTTTGTTCTCCCTGTCCTACAGAATCCACACACCCCCCCCTTTTTTTTTTCTTCTTTCCTGGTTTTAGAGCAAATTAGAAAATTAACAAGTGTCAGTTACCCCCCTTTCAATGTAAGATTCTGAAAATCTCAAGTACATGGAAAAAAAAAAAATTGTTTACTTTAGTGTAACAAGTACCAGAGGAAATCAGGGCTGGCAACATAGCCTGTGAGAAGCCTTATCTTCCCTGTTTCTTTCTTCTTCCCATTCACCATCCCTTTACATTGAAATCAAAATCATGTTGGTGTTATTCAGAATGCAATGGTTGAACGCTCCTTGATCACTTCATATTATGCTCTTGTCATCATTCCAAGATTCATGTAGCTCACTGCCATTAGTCAAAATCAGTCCAAAGAGATGTTTTTTTCCTTTGGATAGATAAGCAAAATCACATGGACCAAGGGATGTCCTTATATCTTCAGTGAGCCAAAGTCAGTTTTTCAGAAGGTCACTTTGCTTGAAGAATTAGTTTTTTAAACCTCTGCAGGTGCCAGGCACTATATATAAAAAAGTCCCTACTGGATATGTTATCTTTTTTTTTTAGCCTTTACCTCCTACCATACTTTATTCAAGTGCTGTAGTGGGAATCTGGAACCCTGGATTCTCCTCTCAAGAACCAAGAGTATGTTCATGAGCTGCTCCATGTTTCAACTTTGCCTTTATGCAAACTGGAAGTACATGGATTAATTTTCCCCATGAAGCTATTAAGACTTGGCACATTAAGCTTTGAAAATTACTTTGAAATTACAGAATAAAAGGCTTACTAACATTGTTTTCATATTACAAACATTGTTATAACAACCCACATTTTAAGACTATTTGGCCTATGTACACAACAAATTCACTCTGTACACACAAAAAAGAAAAACAAAAAACCAGCTTCCATTCCCTTTACCAAATTACTCTCTACACTCCCACATGCATACCCTGCATTAACTGGTAGAAAGATACTCGAGCCAAATTTTACCCTATTGTAAAAAAATGAAGCTGCCTCAGGTATTCATTTTCCCCCAAGTGTTTTCTGATGTCAGATTATAAACTACTCAAGAGCATGATTAACTGAAAATCCTCAGAGATTCTGTTAGGAGGAAATCTTGTGCTTTGTCTAAGATCGGCAGTTCCTGGTTTGGCCTCACAAAATGCACACTGAATAATAAGATGTCCTTTATTCTCATGCGACTCCTCTAAAGGTCAGTTTAAGCAGGCTGACACAGCTATACTAAGAAAATTTCTCAAACTGATGGCTCATTTTCTTTGGAGAAGGGTGTTTAGTCAATAGATAAGACAGTACTAAGAGCTCTGTGCAGCAGCATGTAATTGATGGTCACAAAGCACTGTCAGAATTGAAGCTTTCACAGGCTATCCCATCTGTCCTGGAGAACTGTGACTTTATGTTGATTTCTCACTTTTTTCATCATTATGGGTTGTAATTCCACCTTCTTTTTAACTCTCAGTCATTTTTTTACTTAATGTTGGTATAGTATTTCTCAAGCTGATTCATTGTAACTGTTCAGATGCATGCTCTCAGCTGGCTTTGGCTGAGTGAGGGAGTCCAAACCACTTCTGCAGTGGTCTGCACAAATTAGAATCTAAACAGGTGGTTTAAGATAACCTTTTTCCAGTCAGGGTGAGCTGAAATGCAGATCAGTGTTCACTTCCTACAGCATAAGCAGTAATTTCTTAATACTTGTTAACGTAATTGCTGTGATCATCTTTACTTTCATCATAGTGCCTGGAAGGGGACACTTTCTTTTATGAAAGCAGAAGGCATTTTGGATTTGTTGATGTTTAATTTTTTTTCTTTTTTAAATTTTTTTTTTAACAAAGTCAAACAATTTTTCCTAGATATATTTGAACTAGAAAAAAACCCCCATGGTCTTGCTCACATTTAAAGACTGGTTTAAGAGATACCAGAAAACACAGTTTCACTAGTAGCTCTTAAACCATGAAATTCTTCCAGTGTTATGACTGGCAAACTTCTAGGTTATACCAGACATACACAAATCATGGTTTTGTTTCCAGTAAGTTAATTAATATCTACACCTTAATATTTTGAGCTGTTTCTGTTAGTTTTCAAGTCTTATGCTAGTGAGTTTTATTTATATTTTGGAGATGATATACAATTGGTTTTACCATCCCTGCCTCTAGGACCACATCCCACAGGGCTGTCAGACCTTGCAGCCCACAGAAATCACCAGCAGTAAATTCTTTCCTGAACAGGTCCTTACAGTTTTCTGGTCTAACTTCTACAGGACAACAATTTTCAATATACTTTGTCGTAACTTCTAATGATTCTCAGCACTGCAAGACTGATCTCTCATATAAGAGAACTCAGTTACTGTCCCCATGTCTCTCTTATTTAATAAGTGTCAGCTTGGTAGCCTCCCAACAGGACTCAGCTGAACAAGAGAACAAGAAGTGACCAGAGGTCCATCTGCCTCCAACAGTGACCAGACAAGAGGCTGTTCAAGGACAGCACGCAAGCCTGACTGCTTTCACTGGTCTCTTCATGCTTCCCAGCATCCACAGACACTGAAGCTGGAATAGCAGCATCCCTGTATATACATCCCTGCCCATCACTTTTAGCATCTTCTGTTCACGAATTTGTCTGATGCCTTTGTGAGCCTGCAATGTTGTATACTCAGCCTCCTGTGGCAGTAAATTTTACAAATTCACTACTTGCTGCTTGTAGAAATACTTACTTTTCACTGGTTTAAACCAATGTTTTTAAAACTAGTTTCAGCAAGAGCCTCTTGCATTGTGGAATTTGATAAGCAACTGTTCTGCATCCAATTTACCCACTGTCTTTGAGAGTCTGTAAAACTCAGTCATAGTCCTCTTCCCCAAGCTGACAAGCCCTAGCACTAGCAAGAGGACCCAAATGATTTCCCCCCTATTTTTGGCAATTCTGAGATCACATCTGTGCCTGGTTTTGGGTTTGCAGTGCAGAAAAGGCATTGATGAGCTGGACAGACTTCAGGGGAGGTCTTCAAGATGGTGGGAAAAGAGTGCTTGCCCTATAAGGAGAGGCTGGGAGAGCTGGGCTTTGTCAGCCTGGAGTAGAGCTGACTTTGGGGAGACCTAACAACTTTCTGCAAGTATTTAATGAGAGGTGTTGAGTGATGAGAGGCAACAAACACAACTGCAACACAGGAAACATGACTAGATATATGGACAATATAAGGAAAGTCAGAAACTAAAATGGAGCCCAGAGAGGCTGTGGAGCCTCTGTCCTCCAGATGGAGCTGGTTAACACTCAGCTGCATGCAGACCTGCAAAACCCAATGCAACTTTGAAACTGGCTCCTGCACTTTGAGCAGGATTAGGCAAGATGGTCTGTGGATATGTTTTCCAGATTTTCTGTTTTGTCTTTTTTTTTTTTTTTTTTTTTTCCTTGGACATTTGAGCACCACAAGTTGTTTTTGAAACACTGCGGATGATAGCTTGTAAGAGTGAATCATGCAGGCCTGCTGAAAGGAGACATATCTAGTCTAAATACCACTGGATTCAGCATTACATATGCTTATATCATCTCAGTTACTGCCAACTTTGACACTTTTGTGAGCTATGCGATAACACACAAAGTAGCCTGAAGCACCAAAGTCCAGTCTGGATCTGCCTGCAGAAGTGATGAGCTTTCTTTCACCTGCAGAAAAAAGAAAAAAAGGGCAAAAACTTGTCCTAGCTGAAGGCTGGAGTAATTTTTAGCACTAGATCAGGATCTTTTCCAGCATAATGTTTTGTTTTGATTAGGATAAGGAAGGACTACATAAGGAAGGTATTCAAGAAAAAGTCTGATTTTTCACTGCCAATGAGTAAAGGGCTGCTGCTTTTGTGATTCCCAGTTAGGTCCTTTAGAATCTTTTTCTTACAGGAAATGCTAAGAATTCACCAGTATAGAAACATTGCCTCAGTTCCAACTCAGTCGGAGTGATTTTCTTTCTGCCTTTCCTTTTCATGTTTTATTGGTGTCTTCCCTCCACACAGTCACTACATTTGATTTCCAGCAGCCTCAGCAGTGACCATGTTGCACTTTAACTTGTCTGTGTGCAGCCCCAGCAGCTATGTTAATGTTTTCTGATTTGTATTCAGATTGGGTCATGCATGTCCCCAAAGATGTGTTATTCCAATGAATGTACAAAAGGGATAAGTCATCCTATCCCCTGTGCTCTGCTGCTAAGCTTTGTTTTTCCATTTGTGTTTGCCTGTAAGCTTCATTCAGCCTCCCTAAAAGTCTGAGGCTTCAGAGCATAAATTCCCGCATTGCTATTTAGACTGAGGCATCACCAGGATGACCCAATGGAGATCAGAAATCCACTGTGCTGGGGCTGTGGGAGTGTCTGTAGGCTGCACAGAGATCCCAAGACCAGCATCACTCATACTCATGCTGAATGAGCACTGTTACACCTAGACTAGAAGTTACAGTGGGAAGTGGTGACCTGGTGGGCAGGTTTCAGCTGAGTAGGGACAGTGGTCTTGGCACATCAGCTAGTATTTTTACACAGCATGTACACTGTAGTGTGTGGATACACACAAGCTACCCACTGTGAGCTGGAGGGACTCTGTGGTGTGCTCCACTGGGCGATGTGGACATGCTTACATGTCTCCCAGGCAAAGGCTGCAGGAGAACTTCTTTCTGTATTATATCCATGGTTATTTTTACAAGTGGGAAACAAAAGATGTATTTGGCAGGGCTTCTGTTTGTTGTTTTGTTTAAAGCTGTGGGAAAAAAAACATTCAGGGAGACTGAAGGCTATATACTGCATCCATTTACATCACTGCCAGATCGCCGTCTTGACATCAGAAGTGAGGGACTTGAAGGAATTTTGGACATGACAGAATCCCCATTGTCAGGGGACACTCCAAGCAGTGTTTTATTCATACAGTTCTCTTTTCTTCTGATCATCAAGGAGTTTTGGAAAAAACTGCCATCAAGCCTTAAGGTATTTGTCTCGTTAAATAAATATACAGTGTGAAAGTACCCAGTTTTAAAAGATACCTTTATAAGCAATGGCTTTTTCTGAAAACAAACACAGACAAAGTCACAGTTGTGTAATCTTTGCTACAGAAAGAATGAAACAACTAACCATTTCATAGCAAATTCCTTTTCCAAGCTTGCTGATATGCAGCCATGTAGAAGATGCTCAAATACCTCTCACAGCCTGATTAGCCTAAGGCTTGTGACAGAAGACTTTTTGTGCTTTCAAGGTGAAGAGATGAAAGAACACATTAAAAACTAAAACTCTTCCCTCACAATTTTGCATTTCTCTGTCTCTCCAGTGAGAGCTTCTGGCAGAATACTTTTTCCTCAAGGAAAAGGAATAAATCACTGAAGTAGGTTAAGGATAGAAAGAACAGCACAGTGTGCAGGATGTTTTTGAATCCAGAGAAAGTGAGAAAATTTCCAGACACAGCACTTGTTTGCTTGCCTGAGCTAGTTTCACTGAGAATTGCACACTGAACACATTTGTGTTTACTGTACCTAATTGATAATCAACCAACATAACATCTATTCCAGGCTGATGTCTGAAGTGTCACATCAGTTTGTTGTGCTTCTTTGACCTTAATTTTAATTAAATGTAATTGTTTTGGCTGCTGCTTAAATATAGCCGGTATGTTCCAATAAATCACTTCTAGATATTTCATTAGTGGTGAGTACTGAAAATCAAATTGAGCTCAGGATGAAAATGTAGCTTGACTTTTTTAGCTTATGCTTACTTAGCCAGAAGGAGTTACGGGGTAGGAAAATATTTTAATGGATATTTTATTTTTGAGTGACTGACTCCCAATCCACAGAAACCATGACGAAAATGTGTGGGAATAATACTGTAGATGGAAATTTGCTCCAGTGAGAGTAACTATGAATGTGCAACCTTTTTGACTATGGCTAAGCATTCTTCAAACTGGGACTCTAGCAGACCATTCAGATGGTAATCTCCTCAAGTGCTGAAGTCTGAGGTCCTTCCAGAAATCAGTCTTGAATAAACTATTTAATAATTTAATAGTAAAAGGGAGAGGTGAAAACAACCTGACTTGTCTGCTAGTTGATGACAGTAAGGATTGTCTTCTGAAGGTTTGATCTAGAGCCTGTTGAAGTTACTGGATATGTGCAGGTGATGTGGAACTGTTGATTCTTCTTCACACACCTCAGTGCACTATGTTGGGACACTCATTAAAAGCTTTACCATTCAAATTCTTTGTACATTCACTGTGACCTGGTAGAGCATACCCTAATTTAATATCAGTGAAAAGCAGAGTGCTGCCTTGGCACTCTCATCAAGATGGATGGACCTACAAAGACAGGCTTTCTAGGGGACCTGATCTCAATCCTTCTGCCTCGTCATGCTTTTACCACACTCACCTGTACTTCTGAACTACTCATTCATTCTAAAGTTCAAGTGAGAAGATCATGGAAGGGAAAGGTTCTCTGATTTGCCAGCAAGTTCACTCAGCCTCAACTACACATCTTCCTTTCAGGCCTGTTGATTAAACCTCCTTACTGGTTTTCCTGTGCTCACTGTTCTCCCATCTCCAGCCTCACTTTCCTGCCTCTGTATGCCTGTTTCCGTCCTTCTTTCTTGATCCTCGCAGCACACTCCACTCCAACTTTAACTGCCTGCTCCTCAGTTGCCCACCCTATAGACATTACGCATGCTAACCACATTATTTTCTAACTACAGTCAACAGTTCCCTTTATTCCTTTGGGCTTTGGTTATAAAAAGGCTTGCTACTGAAAAAACGACAAATAAAATAGTCATATTTTTGTATGTGCTTCCAAAGCATGGGGCTTAGGACCCATACAATCTGAAAACTAGCTAGAAACAGAGAATTCAGTCTTTGCTTAAAATCAGACTCTGCTTTTAAGTCTATCACTAAGATATGAAGAACAGATTAGGGTTGTGAATTAAAGGTTATTTGTAAAACTTTGCTTTTTTAAACTTGTGGCCAAATATACTTTGTGTTCTTGACACTGTTTTCAGCAGATTTCAAGGGGATAGGTCAGCAGGCAGATTCTGTCCTTTTTAAGACTGATGTACAAAAAAGACAAAGTAGCACTGTTGTGATAGAGATCTTAACCTTCTGTATGATCAGTTTTCTTTAAGATCCAAAACTCTTTGGGGAAATGAGTAATTTTCTACAAATTTCTGTTGTGTGTAGCATAATGTGCTTAAACCTTTCGGTTATTAGATGTTACTGAAAAAGCACATTTTAAATTGTAATAAATTTCATAATAGATATTTCTAAGCATCTCTACACAGCAGTAGTTTACTGTTTAAGGAATAAGTTCCTACTCAGTATATAGTAAGGTGGCAGAATTAGGTTATGTTCTAGTCATTGTCTAGAGTGACTGTGTTGTGTTATGTGAACTGAGTATAATTTAATGTCCAGAAGAAAGTTACTTCCTCTCCTGGTGAAAGAGTTTTGGAAAATTTTATACTAATAAGGCAAAAGCTAAAAACATTATGTCAGGAATAAGCTCCATCAGCTCAGTAACCAAGGTGATATCATAACATAAGCGAAAGGAACTCTATGTGAGGTCGTTCTGTAAAACCCACTATACTCCTTTCTTTATTCAAAACAGAGGTTTAATTGTTTACAGTGTAGCTGAATTGAGCCAATAAAAGCTATAATTGATTATAACCCCTATATAGCACTAATAGCAGCCATTTTTTATTGTATTGGCAGGCAAAATTGCATTTCCTCTCTGTCTCGGGTCACTTGCCATCCAAATGAGCATTTGTTAATGGAACCAGATCATTAGTAGCTGCTTTTCTGATTTCCATGTCACTGCCTGAGTGCGCATTTAAATGTGCCCAAAATATTCAGGCTAGGCTTCTTCGGTCACCTGAATATGAAGTTCTCTGCATTTTGACAAACTGCTCATTTTTCAGCTTGCAGAAGAACAGAAAGGAAAGTGCTGACTACTAGCTAGGTTAGTCTAATTACCCTGACAGAAAAATTTGGATCATTGCTATAAGAAGAGAAACTGAGGAAATAGATGACAGCTCAAGAAAACACAACTGGCATGTTCTTATTTTTTGGTAGGGACCATGTTTGATGCAGGATGATATATATATTTTTTTTCCTACACAGGGCACTGTGGTAAGGAGAAAATGGATGCTTTCCGGGCAGATATCACATTTCGTCTGTACCCAAATATACATGTGACACAGATGAGTAAAGCTAAAATTCCATTTTGTATATATAGTTAAATAGATCAGTAGCAGCTCGAGATGTACTTATAGGTCCACTGAGTCAGGCATGATGCTCACTACAGCCAGCCATACTTCCACCTTGCGCCTGGTACATCCCACAGGCCTGGAGTTAGTTGCTAATAGGGAACACAGGAATGATGGGTTAATGGGTGTGGATGAAATTTAGGGCATCTAAATGTGGAAGAAAGAGATGGTCTCAATCTTCATATAAACATACTTTAAACAGATTTTCATTTAGCAGATGAATGACTAAGGTACAAAGGAATTACCTGGCTTGCCAGAAAGCACAAAGACAATAGAAATATCTGGCATTTCAACATATGTCTCTTGGATGGTAGTCCAGAACCAGAGCCCCAAGGTCTGTTTTCCCTTCTGTACCTTCATCCCAGCTACAAGGTAATAGCTGGCATCAATGTTGTTTCACATCAACTCGTTATGCAGTAATAGAGCACTCAGCATTTCCCCCAAGGTTAAATCATCATACCTAGACCTCTGTTGCAGTAAGAAATCTATATAAGATGCAAAATTTTAGGAATAAAATTTGTTTTGAGTGCCAAAGAAGATGCTAAGTCTTTTATGAAACCGTGAGATGGAGGATTAGGTCATGACATAGAGAAGTCCAGGATCAGAATCTTGCTCTGATGAAAGCTTCCTTCCTCATCTTGAACAAGTAATTCAGCGTATTTTTCACCTCTCCTACACTGAGCCATCTGTTAATTAGCCATCGCAGCCAAGATATTAAGTGATACCTCACACTCTCCTTCCAATGATTTTTCACAATGAAAATAAACAACCCAACTTCTTTTTTCCAAATACTGAAATATTTAACTTTTTAATGGCACTGTACAATTACTTAGTAGGAGGAATAGCACATGCTTCCTATTGACATGAAATCTATTAAAGCCTGTCTAAAGGAAAAATAAAAACCTCTGTTTTTTATGACATTCCACAAAATCTTCATAGCATTTTGTTCCCTTCAGATTGCTAGTCCCTTACCTTAAAATCTCCCACTGTTCTCCAGTACTGCCAAGACTTGAGTTGGTTTTACTGAAGCAAACAAGCTGGGTGACTTTTAGTCCAAAAAAATCCACAGAGCTTAGACTGGAAGGCAAAAGGCATAAGAAAATTCCTAATCATCTCACAAGGGGTTCCTCCTTGCTTCCTCTCTTGTAATACATACAAAGATTATATGCAATATTTTTAGTATTCTCCACAACACAGTTGTATTACATTATAAGGGAATTATTTAATAGATAGGGGTTTACTTTTCCTTTGTAACATAGCTTTTCTATCATGTTCTGATAACAACTGTCTACTAGAGGGTTAAAATGCATTTAAAATAGGACAGGATTTCTGCTTCTTTATAGCTTCACTGTGTGAAATTCCAAGCAGGTCTAGCTTCCAGGGCCATTGAATTTTTCATGCAATTTTCATTTCTACTCATGATTCTCTACTAGGAAAGCGGCTTAAAATGTTGTTCTCTCCCTGAAACTACTTTATCTGTTCATCTTTCTTTATTGATTAATTTATCTTAAAAAGGGAGAACCCTTACACAGACATTGTCAGACTGCAATATCCTCAGGATGTGTTAATGTGCAACAAGCATTATTTTTCTATGGGTAGCAGGTAATTTTTTTCAAGGTCATTAATAGGCAAATGAGTATGGAAAATGCCACTGAAGTCTTTCTTTTGTAAGTACATTTATCGTTCTGCAAGTATATGAGGGGTATACATAAACAGGCATTACAATGGAAGCTGTCTCTTTCTGTGAATTAACTTGGGTCCTCCAAAAACTGTACCATTTGTAGCCTTCCTCAGCTGCAGACAGTTCTGAGTTGTTCATAGATTTATGTAGGCCAGTGCATAGTCTGTTGGAAGTGATACTCAAAGTGATGATTAGGTGAGGACCTGTGGGTGAGAGAGCATAATGCAGGTATCACTAAGTGGTTTAACTTTCTGCTTCATTGCTTGTGTACATTGTGTGCATATGAACTCTAGGTGCTTTAGAATAAAGCTTCTTTTTATACAAAAAAAAAAAAAAGGGGATATTTTTAGTCTATCACTTTGAATATTTTGGTCTGTTTAATGCTATGATAGGAACAGTAAAATCACATTGCTCATCATTGGGTATTTTAATGCACCCCAAAGAAAAGATCCTTACTTGATTGAATAATCTTGTCTGCAACTCCCTGTTCTGTTTCATGGAAATGGAATATGATTTAATTCCTCTGAGGTACACAGGCTGCAAGGTGTGTTGTGTAAACTACATGGAGCCTTTTGAGATTCAAGACACTGCTTAGATTTATATAATGCATTTGTAGAAAATGCTATTATTCTTCTGCTTCAGTCTTTAGTGTTTATTTATTTATTTATTTATTTTAATTTCAAGATAGTAAAACACAATAATTTCTGGTATTTTACATGTAAAGATTTCTTATGGTTTCATGCTTTTAGTTCAAACAAAAGGATTTCCCATTTATAGTCATGCTGAGAATAGAATTTGTATACTCAGGAAAAAAAAAAAACCATATAAAAAGCTATTTTATCAAGTGCTGTGGAAATTAAATAATGTGTTTAAAAACTAGAGATTAAATTGTTATCTGTTGAAGAAAGGGCTTATAGCCTCATGTTCTGGTACTTCAGAAAGCACATGCCTTTCTGTGGAAACAACTGGTCCCAGCCAGTTCAGAGGCAAAATACAAGACCAGTGAATTCTGGGTCTATTATTTTCCTTCTTCTCATTCCTTCCCTCCTCCCTGCTTTCCCTCCTCCCCCAGTCAGTCTACCTGCCTTCCCTTAATTTCTCCCTCTTTCTCTGTCTCATTCTCCTTCTTGTCTCTGCTCTTTTCTTCCCTCTTTCAATTGACAGCAAGAGGCTATTTATGCGTGTGAATTTATTTTGTGTATATATTTAAACATGGCTATATATATATGCATGTATTTTTATTTGTATACACACACCTTTGTTTAGGGATGGGTGTATATGTGTGAATAGACATCTTTCATATATAAAAAAAGATGCAACTAATTAAAATGAATTGACTCTCTAAGTGAAGACTTGAAGGAAGTTAACTGTTTAAGTGAGAAGTTGGAGGTGACACATAGGTAAAGATGAGAAGGGAGATTAGCAGCACCCTGATAGCTTCCAGGGCTAGACCTGGTGGTGGTACCAGTGCATCCAAGTTCAGCCCAGAGACTTTGCCAAGCTCAGCAGTGGCTCCTCCACCTGCTTTCACAAATTTTTCCCGATTTCCTTCCACCATATGTGCACAGACAGACTCAAGTTTACATGAGGACTGGAAAGAATGATGCCTTTTCTTCCATTCCTGGAAGGAGGTTTTTCCTTTTCCCTGCCCTCATCCTTTGGTCACTAGTTCATTTCTGCTTCATGTTGGGGTCCGGAAATTATATTTAACTGTTTTATTGCTTTCTGAAATAAACCAAGAATACAATGAAACAAACCACTAGTTACTGCAGGCAGTCAGGAAGTAGGAAAAACGAGAGCCATAATTATCCTGATGGGCCAATTACACTCCCCAAAAACATTATGTGTGTGTAATAATAGCAGTAGTGTTCTTTCAACCTGCCATGTTAAAATGACAGCTATTTATAAATTTGTCAATAGCACTGAGTCCCTAAGAATATGTGAGTGTTTTTCAGATAGTAAATGAAATGCATTCCACAATGGCCACCTCTGTTTTCCACATGAATATTTTATCATACTAAAATCCATCCATATCATGATTTAATAGGTGAACCAAATGTCAGCATTTGGCTAAAAATATATGAGATGGGATATTTTCTATACAGAAGTCTTACCAAAAAAAAAAAAAAAAAAAGAATTGATTTTTAAGCTTACTGCCCTCAAAGTGTCACACACCGTTAAAAGAGATGGGCAGCCTTGTGCTGAATTTAGGCTAAAGTGGAATATTGGAGTGACATGTTAAAGGAGGAAACAAAATCTTCTGAAGTACTCTTTACTGTATGCAATACACACTTCTTCCTTACATGTAATATCTGTAGTAAACTTTCTGACAGAGCTGTAGTTGGCTGCTGGGATTAAGGCTTCAAACGTCTGAGATGACTTCTCTAGCCATTGGGCTTTGGAGACAGCCTCCCTCTCTATCAGTTGCTATATATTTCTATCTCTCTCATACAATAATTATTCAATTATACATACAGTCTGGAACAATTCTAACAGAGGGGAGGAGTATCTTCCTGGAGGTAAGAAAACTCTCCTGGTGAAACTTAATCAGATCTTGATGTATTCTTGTGCCAAAAATTGCTTTTGAAGAATCAGCAATTACTTTGCATCTTCTGAAGTGACTTGACCAACTGTAGGTATTAAAACCCCTCTTCCCTTCCTTCTGCCCTATGACATGTAATCAATTTGCAAGGAAATATCATAAAAAAGTGATGCTAATTATGCCCCAATGAAAACAAAATAAGTAGGGATTCTCATGCTATATCAGGTTATGAGTGACAGTTGTGGAATTCCACCAAGGAGGCTTAAAAAGTCAAATCTAGTACTTCTTCCTGAGACTGCTCTCCTGAATCTGTTGATATGTCTTCCTTCCATTTATGTCATTTAATATCCCACAGATCGCCCAGTGCTGATCTGTTCCAGGTTACAAGAGCTGCTTAGCACACCCCAGGGCTGCCCTTCTGCAGCACTTCAGAGGCTGCTGTTTCATGGGCTCCTTCATGGAGATTTTGGGGCAGTGTGTTGATCGTGAATGACTCCCCTGAGCTGCTATGACATGACACAACCCTCTAATTCTTTTTTAAAAGATTGCTAGATTAAAAATACAAAGAAATGAGCACCAGTTCCCCCTATTAGCTAAAAAAAACCCACATGAAAATTAAAAAAAGGAAAATAATCTGTAGTGAAGTGCTCTTAGAAGCACTCTCCAGATCAGAATTCCACCCCAAGGAACACAATGGTGAGTGGGAACATGTGCCCCAGCCTTGGAGATCATGGGTTTAAAGCAAATAAGAGACTGTCCAGGGTACAATATAATTTTCTTATGTTAACACAGTGCTGAGTTTGCAAGATGGAGATAGACAAGGCTTTGAGATGTAATAGTTTACATGCAAGTGCTGCATTAATTTGACAGGGTGCGAATCAGCAAAGAATTTAGGTCCCAGAAGTGAGACATCAAAGCAAATATGTATTTTGAAATGATATGCAAGAGGCTAAAAATTTGCTTATGTAATGGCAGGAAAAAAAAAAAAAAAAAAATTCTCTTTCAGGGTTCAAACTCCTCAGGAGTATTGGAGGGTTTTGTTTTGTTTTGTTTTGTTTTGTTTGGATTTTTTGTTTGTTTGGTTTTTTTTGTTTGTTTGTTGTTTTTTTTTGTTGTTGTTTGTTTGTTTTTAATAAAAAGGATCCAGCTGTTTGCATCTACTAACCCATTTCCTTTGCTAAATTGAAAGAGATTTCAATATAGAACTCTTATAGGAAAGTGTAGGGCACACTCAGCATAATAATGATTTCAATGATTTTGAAATATATTTAAATTTTTTTTCTTGAGAAGCTTATTGTGATATAGTATGTAGCTGTCATTAGTGTCCCAGCTGCTGTTTCTGACAGATCTCATGTTTGGCAGCTTAAGAATACATAATGCTTGACTGGAATAAATGCTGTGCCTGGGGTAGCCTTTATTGTTAATGTCAGTCAATACCAAAATTTATTGTTCAGGGGATATTCTGACTAAGAAATAATGGTGAAATTCATGGTTGAAGTAAATTATGCTTTGTTCATAGTAATAGCTGACACTTCCTTTTGTTTCCCTTTCAACAGTATTGGAATTGACATTTTTAAATAGGAAAAAATGATAAAAAAACCCCTAAATAATCCCTGATTTCTTACCTTCCTTGACATGCTTGCTTTCTCTTCTCAGCAAAGTGGTTGTTTAGTTGTATTACCTACACAGAGCAGCATACAAATGAACTGTTGTTTGTTATATGACAGAAAGAAATAAAATGTGAGAGTGAGTCATTGCTTCTAACATGAAAAGTCTGATGCTATTGACTTATCAATGAAAGTTCCCATATGAATGGATTAAAACCCCAGAGGAGGGCATACAAAGTTATATTCTGCTTCTTTGGCAGTTGGGATATTAATAATAGTATTCTTGATTCATCAAGTGATGCCAAACTAGATCAGCTGATATTGCTAGCAAATGTTCCTTAGAAAGTGGAAACTAAAGAAAGCATACAGATTTAATCTAAGAAGGAGTAAAAACCACTTTACTACTGCCGTTGACTGTTCTTGAACCAGCACGAGAAAAAACCCCATAAATACTCCAAAAACATAATCATTGCAGGGAAAGGAAACTTGACTTCATCTAATATCTCTAACCACACACATCAGACTCTGAGGCCAGACACTTTAGAGCACAAAGTGAGCGCTAACCATTACAAAGAGAGTGATGTTATACCTCATGCTCCTGCACAGCTGAAGGAATATCAGGTCAAGCAGTGACAGGAAAATTTCAGCCTGCTATGATAATGCTTTCTGGGTCATCTGAAAGATGTAAAGGGCAGCAGTATATAAGCAAAAGTATGACTCAGAGCTGCTGTCTGGCCAAGTATGCCGGAAGGAAGAAAGTAAATATTTCCACTAACCGAAGGAATGGCCATTCACTCTTAACTAAACTCTTGCTCAAAAATTAATACCGAAATCTTTCATAGAATTGTAGAATGTTTGGTTTGAAAGGGAGCTTTAAAGTTCATCTAGGTCTACCCCCCCTGCTACAGGCAGGGACACCTCCGACTAGACCAGGTGCTTAAAGCCCCATACTTGAGCACTTCCAGAGATGGATCATACACAGCTTCTCTGAACAACTTGTTCCAATGTCTCACCACCCTCACAGTAAAGAATTTTGTCCTAATATCTAATCTAAATCTACCGTTTTTCAGTTTAAAACCATTACCTCTTGTTCTATCACTACACTCCCTGATAGAGTCCCTCCCCATCTTTCCTGTAGGCCCTATTTAAGTACTGGAAGGATGCTATATAATCTCCCCAATATCTTCTCTTCTCATCTTCATGGTCTTCCTCTGGATGTGCTTGAGGAGGTCCATGTCTTTCTTATGCTGGGGACTCCAGAGCTGAACACGGTACTCCAAGTGGATTCTCATGAGCAGATCAGAGAGGGACAATCACCTGCTGGCCACACTTCTCTTGGTGGAGCCCGGGATATGGTTGGTCTTCTGGGCTGCAAGCGCACATTGCTGGCTCATGTTCAGTTTTTCATCCACAAACACCTCCAAGTCCTTCTCTACAGGACTGCTTTCAATCCACTCATTGCCCAGCCTCTGTTTGTCCTTGGGATTGCCACGACCCAGATGCAGGACCTTGCACTTGGCATTTTTGAACTTCATGAGGTTTGCATGGGCCCAAGTCTCAAGCCTGTCAAAATCCCTTTGGATGACATCCTGCCAGTGTGTCAGCTACACCACAGAGCTTGGTGTCATTGACAAGCTTGCTGAGGGGGCACTCAATCCTCTGGTCCATGTTGCCAACAAAGACATTTAGCAGTATTGGTCCCAATACCAATCCCTAAGGACCGTCACTTGTCACTGGTCTCCATGTGGACATGAAGCCATTGACCACAACTCTTTGAGTGCAACCATCCAGCCAATTCCTTATCCACTGAAAGGCCAGTCCATCCATAATATTCATCTCTCTAATTTAGAGACAAGGATGTTGTGTGGGACATTCTTTTTTCCAGTGTGTTCTTTACCTTTACCGAGCACAGTCTGAATCTGATTACTTGTCAAGCGTCAGCAACCACTGCACTTGCCATGGAATTAGATCATGGGGCAAGGGCTTCTGGGAAACCTTGGTTTTCACAATGTCCTTTTTATGACAAGAGATACCCGAGGCTCCAGGGAAAAAGACTATTCCAATGGGTGAAGATGACAGTCATTTGCATGTGCTCAGAAATGAAATAATCTTCCCAGTAGCTTTTTTCCTCCAGTCTTTAATGCAGTCATTCACAAGAGCTCTTTTTGACAGGGACTGGGAACAGCAGTGGTGCTAGTGGTGAGCACATCCCTGGAAGTGGTGTCCTGCACCATCCAGGGCCACAGACAACCCTGAGTACTTATTTTGTATATCTTGTGGGAAACCCTGGGATACTAAATGTGTGTTTCAGAGAAGGCAGCAGCATGACATGTCCTGAGGCCAGACCTTCTGTTCACTTGGAGAATATGTGCACCTATATCTCTTTTAGAGGTATCTTTCAGATACCCTGATCAGCAAGTGGGGGCATCTGATAACGGGTGAATTGCTCCGCAAGAATTGGCAGCTGTCGAAGTGAGATACCTAACTTTTACATGGCAAAACTTACACATGACAAATCCTTCACTGTATGTGTGTGGGTGTGCTCAGGTGCATGGGTATGGGAAGAGTTGCTTCCCTGTGGCCTCTCACTCACAAATTTGAAACTACTGGCACTTTTGTGTAGGCCACAAAGGAACAAATGACTTTTATACTCAGAATGCTTTGAAAATTGCCCAAGCAGTGACCAATAGATCAGCATGTTGCTTTACTAATATTTCCCCACTCAATTTTAAATCAGCAGAAATATAAATTGCTTCATTTTGTATTTTTTATTTTCCCTTATTGCAAAGTCTTAGAAGGCTTCATGGTCTTTTTATGAGCTTGGGAAATAGTTATTAGTCATCTCCTTCCCCTCATACTAGGCAGCAGGCTGTTTAATGTTAAATCTTCCTGTGAGCTCCAGAGGGCTGCAAATTAGCACTCTGTAGAAAGCAATGAGGGAAGTGATGGGCATTGGTATATGTCCCATATAAGTACCAGTTCAGCATATATGTTTTCACAGTAATCTTATTAAAATACTGTAAATCAATAAACAAAAACTGTAAAACCGTAAATGCCCAAATGCTGTGTGATTAAATTGAGTGAATCAAAATCCCAGATGCTATTTTGGTCCTGTGCCGTGCTGAGATTTCGTTATTGTTACTGACACCACAACATCTGCAAGGATAATTTTTATTTTCATTATATTTACTGTGTTGCTGAGAGAATTAGAAGCCCCTGAAGTACATCTTAAAAGGTTTTATTGCACTATAAAAGACTCTGTCACTTTAAACTCCATTAACCAAACTCTTCAGGTTCATAATGAGATTCTTTGGAAGAGGCCAAGACAATAGAATGACAGGGTCTTATCCCAGCTCCTCACATGCAGCGTGACATGTCATGCACTAACCCAAGAGAAAACAATTGATGCAAAAGGCTTATTGAATTCATGGCCTTGGAACAGCGGCATGGATTGTCAGGGCTTCTGTTTGCCTCTTTGTTTATAGCTGTGCCATACATCTGCCTCCAGTTCTGGGCTGATACGTGATCGTGTAGTTGAACCTGGGGATATCTGACTAATTTCACTCTGATTTTTTCAAAACTGTTGTTGTATTTCAGATCTAAAAGTATATTTTAGAGATCTTTATGCAATGGAGACTTTTGTAGCATCTGGAGGACTTCTCCGTGGCCTGGGCAGTTTTGATGCAGGTGGTACAGCCACCAGAAAACCTCTCAAGTTTTGCAGTTCTTTTCTACCTTTCATTTCTTACTGTTTTCCAAAAGGATAAGAGAAAAGTATTTGGGGATAACAAACAAAAGGATCAATAAAAATGTCTGTCTATAACATAATTTTCTAAAGTTTTCTGTTTGAACTACATTAATTTTAAGAGGCACGTTGGCATGGCAAAACCTGTTCATTCCTTCAGCTATTACAGGGAGGTAAGCAGCTCTGTTGGGTGATTGAAGATGAGATTCACCCCCTCAAGTACCTCTTGTTATTGATGATAGTGACTGTGGAGACCCTTAGGATGACCCTAGATAATGACTGTGCACTTTGAGATCATGAAAATGGGATAAAATGAACTCCATACTTACTCCATTAATCACTATCTTTTGCACATGAATTTATGTCATGGACTGCAAAGGCAGCACTGTAGGACCATTTTTCAGAGATGCAGCAAGTGATAGTCATTTCAGGAGGTTGCTCCTTATTTACAAGAACACTATAAGCTGTCCTGTAGATTTAATTTTGCCATTACAAGAATACAAATTCAAGTACCTCTTTGGTACTGAAGTAGAAAGATCCCACATGCCCCATTCTCCCTGCTAGAAAAATGAACCAAAAAAATCCCAAACAATCCAAAGCCTAAATCCTATCCTTACATCTGTATCAGAAAAAAATTTAGTCCCAACTTCCACTGAGTTCTGCTAAGTCAAATATTTTCTATAGCTGGTGAAACTAATTGGTAATCAAATGTTACAGAATCTCTAGCAAGTTATTATATTTCTCTGTACTAATAAAAACTCAGAACAACATAAAGCATTACAGAGAATGTGTCATTCTTATATACAGTAAATACATGTTTATTAAAAAAAAATCAAGATTTTCTTTTTTCCTCAAATCTTTATTACAAAGAAATTTATATCATCAAAACAAACCAAGAAAGGTGACTAAGTGGCTGAAGTTTTCTGTCTGGTATAAAGAAGTTACACAAATTAGTGTATATACACAGATCCCAGAACCACCTTTGTATAGCCCCCAGAACAGCATATAAAATAAAGCCAGCACATATCTATATTATCATTACTGTAAACCTCTATAGAGCTGATGTAGATGTCAAGGTCTATATGCTTCAGGTCTCCAAACTGATGAGAAACCCATCTTTCAGATACCATTCACTACTCTTATCGACAAAAGCTGCTTTTTTCATGATAACAAATTTCTTCTATGTTAAAATTTTGCATGACTTTTCCCAGGCACAACAACTCCAGCAACAGACAGTACAAATTTAGATCCTGCTACCCTTCTACACAGGAGCAATCTGGTAGCAGTCCAAGAATTTATTTCTCAGATTATTAGTATTCTTATATAGCTAAGAATAGCAGGATTTGGATCAAAGTAGCATCCTGAATGAGAGAAAGCATGGTTTATCTATAGAAATCCTCACCGTCTGTGTTTGGATCCATAGCACTACCATTATACTGAGATGATAATTTTGTATCAAATTTTTTGGATCGGCTTAGAGTTTTGATTTTACAGGATTTCTCATGCCATTTGTCTATTGGTTCTTAGATGACTAAATTATTCTCTTTTGCCAGACAGTTAATGAAGCCAGATCATCCCCAGCAAGTTTCTCAGACACTCTGAATACATCTCAGACTGCTCTATTACAGAGATCAGCTCAGGACCAGAGATTCTCAGACTGATTTGTGCCCATCTACATAAAGACCCTCACTCTCTGGTGGTGTCTTGAGCCTACATGTTTCTGCCATAAGCACACCTGGAAAAGGAGGCAAGAGGAACATTTTGGGAAGGCAGAAGTATCTTTCAAAACTGTATGGTTTTACTTCTTGGAGGTAGTTCTGGAATAGGCATTACAGGACCCATCACAGTCCTCAAATGTTCAAAACTTTGCTAGAGAAAGGATAGAGAGAGCAGATAGTATAGAGAAAGAGAAGATATGTTAGAGAAAGAGAAGGAGTTCTCTGAGAAGTGGCTTTAGTCTTTTCCATGAATGGAAGATTTGCTATTGCTTTTACTGGGAATAGAAAGGTGCTAGCATAGAAATGGGAAGTGTACAGTGTAGGGATTTGGGCAAGAACATGCTGAACTTGTGTAATATGAATGTCTGTCGTGTTGAATCACTTGTAGACTTCACAGAAGAAACTCAATTTAAAACCACAGTTTCTTATGCTTTTATCTTGGCAACAGTTCATACTTGCAACAGAGAGAGAAGGATTTTTTTGACACTAGTTATTTTAAGTTTCCACAGCAGTCAGTAAAAAAAGGCTGGAGTCTCCTTTGCACCTTTGTGGTTTTACTGTGGTGTAACTCCACCAGCTTTCAGAGAGCTGCAGGGGTTGTCAGGCTGAAGTGTTACAGCCATGAACTGAGAGGAGCAAAATATGATTGTCACCCCAACGTGAACAGAAAAAAATGCTCATCATAAATTGTTGTTGTTGTACCTCTCTTTTTATTTAATTTAGCTGTGTGATTATAAAGTTTCTTTTTGCTGTAGACTTATGATGGAAGACTATAAATACTCTAGACCTGGAGTGTGCTTGTTTCATTTGGGCAGAGACAGAGCTGGTCAATATTTCACTTTGCCTGTGTGACTAGTGAAAGGTCAATAAACCTTCCCACACAAGTGCTTCAGGACTTCGCATGAGAACACTTAGTAACCGGCTTTTGCAGTCTCCAGGTTTCTTCCCGTCTCTCCTCCTGATCTGATTTTCCTTCCTTCACTGCCCATGGTTTTGTGATTGCCTCTCCCTCTCTTTCACACAAAAGACAAAAAATGGGTAACTGTCTATAAGAAGGGCATCATTTCCTTAATAAGTCCCCAACATTTCTGAGTGTGTGTATTTTGAGTAACTGTAGAAAATGTATTTTTGAAAAGCGTTTATTGTAGGTCAAATAATATTTAGAAATTCAACCCTCAGTATTTCTATTTGCTTTCTTAATTATTCTTTTAACTGAATTCTGCTTATTATTTCATATTTTCTTTTTTTTTCCAGCTTCAGCATAGGATTTTTTAAGTCATCCTTCCCTTTAGTTCATAAAAAGACACACTTTACAGCTCTAAAGAATAGTAATGCATAATGCCCTTTCATCAGTTTTGATACCACCAAAATTAAATTCAGTGACACTCTTTCTGTTTGTTCCTCAATTATAGGCTTTTTTCTGGTTTATAAACAGTTTCTAAAACCACATTTTATCACACCCCAAAATAGCAATAATTTGTCCTATTTCTGTTTGTTGTGTTGTTTGATTTAAATTTATTTCAATGTATTAATAAATTCTCAGAGTGTATCTGTGCTCTAGGAAAGTATAAGAAATAACTGCACAGATTATCCTAACATGACACATCTCTTAGCTTCATAAAAAAAATGGCTTTTGGTTTTGTTGTGAAAAATGTTGTAAAAATAGAACCTTCAAATGTGATAGGCAATCCTCATTATAAAAGTCTGCTTTTCTGCATTTTCTTGATAAAGAGTTTCTCTGTCAAGTTGTGGTTTGGCAAACAGCTGAAAGGCCAGAACAATGGTGGTACAGTTAAACAGTTTTCTATTGTTTGGGCAGCAGTTACACTTTGTGTATATCAAGAATAAAATTATATTATGAAGACATGGACGCAAAGAATAGTTTCAAGATACATGCTTTTTAAAGATTGTGTTCCATGCTGAAGGCTGAGCTTGTGAATTACTTCATAACTTCCATGGTTGTGAAAATATAAGATTCTAGTTTAGCAGCAGAGCTAACCAACAACTGAGACAGTTAGGCAATCTGATCAATACCTTTAGATCTACTTTATTTAAATAAAAGGAGTGTCTTGAAGAGGGGAGTTACCTCATCCATAGCACATTTGAAAAGCACTCCTAAATCGATGTTTGTGTACCCTCTCAGAAGTACATTGGGATGTTACAGTGGGCCTTGGTAAAGCTAACTTGTAAGATGGAGAAAAGCAGGAAGGATTTGTTTCCATACCACAACCCACTGCTGCCCCAAGCTGCAATGAGACAGTGACAGTTGGGATATTTAGTAAGGCAGCCCTTAGGCAAGAGGATTATGATTTGCAGGTCAGAACCATAGCCACATGCTGAGTTACATCTCACTGCTCAGTTTCAGGAATTACTGTTAACAGAAGAGTTGCCATAGGTGGGAATCAGTCCTGAATTTGTATGGCTGAGGGAGAGCTTGAAAAGAAACTTCGAGTCAGCAAGTCAAGGATTTCCAGTAGTGGGTTAATGCATTTAATAATTTTCTTTTTATAGTCTTGTTTCAAATATATCACAGTTCTGTGCTTGTTTTTATCCTTGCTAGAACAAGTAAGAAGTGGCATTTGCTTTTACTCAGTGTGAACTCCATGCTGAGCCAACCGTACAAAGTTGCCCTGCATGTGCTGCACTGCGAGATCTTGGGACACGCAGGTGCAACTGCATGTATTCACCTCCTGCTGTACTCATGCTCTGTGCCATGATGAGACAAGCAAAAGCCATGTCTACCCTCAGTGATTTTTCTCCTTGGGAAAGAAAGTGAGATGTGTGGGTGGAAAGGAGTGAAAACACATATCTGCCACATCCTGATCTGGATAGCTGGAAGGGAAGACTTGCGTATTCTAACCCCAGATGTCTGTGTATGGTCTGGGCTCCTGAAGTGGACCAACATAAAAGTAGAGTAGGAAGTATGTGCATTTTAGTATGAATAAGGAATTTACACCCCACTTTCAGGGCCAGTTTCAGGAGCTTATGATGTCACCATCCGCTTTCGCTGAAATTCTTCTCTGGCAAACAATCACTAGTGCACTTGGTGTAGAGGTGCAGAAACTTTGTAAAACCCACTTACTGCTTGCAAATGCTTTCACATGAGCTGTTGGTGCACGCATCCCACCCCATTCCCCCCACCCCCTAAAAAACCCCCGTTTGTTTTAGCAGAGAGTAGAGGGGGAGCAGAGGCTTTCCTATTCTGTGCAACGCAGCATTCCCTGAAGCCCTGAGCTCCCACAGTGCAGCTCTGTGGCATCTGGAGATACTGATTTGGATTCAGAAGCTTAGTGACTGCATTTACTTCATTCTCTGCCAAACTGAAGAGCCCTGCTTTTCAACTTAAGCTATATCACCTTATGCCAGTGGGAGGGGTCTCTGCAGCCCACTGTCTGGACTTCAGTCAGGTGGCCTTGGCACTGCTGTGATCAAGTTTTTAAACCTGCCTTGCATGCTTTGGGAATTTATTTATTCACCTTTTGGGCCAGAATTGATTTAATATGATATTTTCCTCTGCTTCTTAAAATGAGGAAATCTTGCATGTAGCCAGGACACATGCTGAGGACAGTGTCTGCACAGTGTCTGTCTTTTGGGACTGTTCAGTTACTTACAGATTTCCAAGGAGCCATTGCAGGCCAGCACTGGAGAGACTCACTCTGAGGCTGGGCATCATGTATGAGACAAAGGTAACCCTTTAAGGTTACTTTAAGGTAACATTTAGGAGAACAGTCTTGCCTTTGGCTACATATAAGTCCACCTGTGTTTAGAGTGTTACCAATATTTCGCCTTCTCTCACCTCTATCTTACCATGCAGACTTCACAAAACATTCCAGCTGGTAGGAAGAACACCTCAAGCGAGATTCATCTCACCGTATGAAAATATGCACAAGGCAGGTATTTAAAGGTAAGCAACTCACCTAGAGCGAGGTAGGCACATTTAGGGTGCAATTATTCCCATCCAAAGTAAGATGTTGAATATCAGACTTGAAAGCAGATTTTTGCAAGGTTAATTCTACTTGAAAATACCTGTGTAAAAATGCTACTGAAACTGATTCTTGTTGAGCTTGAAAACACAACATGAGGAAATGGTGGCACTGCAGAAATACTGTTGCTGATGGAGTGAGGCAATGGAAATGTTTACAGATACCCTGGTGTTTTTGCAGTGACTCTGTTGACTGGGAAGGATCAGCCACCAAATGTGTTTAATATAGTGACAGATCTCACACTGCTTTATTCATTTCCTCTGATTCAGACAAAACTAGCCTTTCACCATGCCAACCATACAGGATGCTTCCTTTCCAAAGATTTCACTAACACAACTCCCTTTAATTACCTCATAATTGTTATAAGCAAATCCTATCTGATTAATCATGAGTAATACATTCTAATAAGCCTACATTATTTCCAATATAAATATATTGCCCAACTGCCCAAGCTCACCTTTCTTGATCTCCTGCTGTAAATTTTTTCTGGGATCCTTTGGGCAATAAATTACATTTCTAAG
The DNA here is from genome assembly GCA_033439905.1 of Ceryle rudis. Classification (NCBI taxonomy): domain Eukaryota; kingdom Metazoa; phylum Chordata; class Aves; order Coraciiformes; family Cerylidae; genus Ceryle; species Ceryle rudis. The sequence continues at coordinate 62,047 of JAAGNO010004088.1, read as the reverse complement.
CTATTGAATGTAGACTTACCCTTAGAATCACAGAAATAAAAGATAATTCAAGTTAGTAGGAACCTGAGTGTCAGTTGTGAGGTCTGAGAAACTTGTTCCAGAGTTTATACCATTAAATCTTGAAAACATCCAAGGATGAGGACTATAAGTCCTCTCTGGGTATCCTGTGCCACTGCCTGACTGTCCTCACGGTGAAAAACTTTCTCCTTATGTCCTGTATCAACTTCTGTTCCTATTTATGCCCATTGTCTCTCATCTTGCTGCCCCACACTGCTGTGAAGAGTCCAGCTCTGTCAACTCAATGGCCTTGCAGGAGGCACTGGAGTCTACACCCTGAACTCATTGCTGTTGCAGGACAAACAAACTCAACTCACTCAGCCTGTCCTCAGAGGGCAAGTGCTCCCTCTACTACAGTCATGATGGCTGACTCTGAACTCCCTTCAGTTTATTGATATCTTTCCTGAATCAGGGGCCCCAAAACTGCTCAGAGTGTCTAGGTGTGGTGTGATGTAAAGGCTGATAATGCCTTTTCTGGATGTCCTGGTTCTGCCCCTGTTCCTACAGACCAGTGTGCTGGTAGCATTTCTTCTTTCAGTGTTTTCTGCTGTCCCATGGGGAACTTTGTCCCAGCAGGACCTCCAGGCCCTTTCCCACAGAGCTGTTCCACAAGCAGGCAGTTCCTGGTCTGTGTTGTTGCAGGGACTTGTCCTTACTAGTTGGGGAATTTTACATTTGTCCATGTTGAATTTCCTCAGGTTCCTATTGGCCTCTCCTTCTGACTGCCTAAGTCCATCTGGATGTTAGGCCTGCCTTTCAGCATATTGATCAGTCCCATATCCTGGTGTGACATGAAAATTTGACAAGGGTACACCCTGCCACCTGCTCTAGGTCACTGATGAAGAAATTCATCAGGTTTCAGGACTGCCCCTTGTGGTATTCTACTTCTTATCAGCCTTCAGGTAGAGAACAACCCATTAGCCACTACCCTTTAGGCATGATCATGCAATCAGATTTTCATGCCTTGGTTAGGCCTACCCATACAAATCATAACCCAACTTGGATACAAGAACATTGTGGGAAATATGTTGAAAACCTTGCTGAAATTGAGATTAATGTCATGCACTGCTCTTCCCTCACTTGGACATAAAGAAAAATGTGTCCAGCAAGTTGAGGGAGGTTCTCCTCCTCCTCTACTCTGCACTAGTGAGACCATATCTGGAGTATTGTATTCAGTTCTGGTCTCCCCAATTCAAGAGGGACAGGGAAATACTAGAGAGAGTCCAATAGAGAGCTACAAACTTGACGAAGGGACTGGAACATTGAGAGCCCTGGGGCTGTTTAGCCTGGAAAAGAGAAGACCAAGGGTGGATCTTATTAATGTTTACAAATATCTGAAGGGCAGGTGTCAAGTAGAGGAGGCCAGTCTCTTTTCAGTGGTGTCCTGTGATAGGACCGAGAGGTAATGGTAGCAAGCTGAAGCACAGGAAGTTCCACCTCAACATGAGGAAAAGCTTGTTCACTGTGAGACAGAGCACTGGAACAGGATGCCCAGAGCGGTTATGAAGTCTTCTGTAGAGACTTTCAAGACCCGTCTGGATCTGTTGCTGTGTGGCCTTCCCTAGGTGAACCTGCTCTGGCAGGGGGATTGGACTCAGTGATCTCCGGAGGTCCCTTCCAACCCCTACCATTATAGGATTCTTAGAAATTAGATTTCAAGCAATTAGATTGTTCAGCATTGATTTAACCTTTGTAAATTCACACTGAGTGTTCCCAACCACACTATTCTCCTTCATGTATGCAGAAATGTGCTTGAAGAGGACTCACTCCATGATTTACTCAGGGACTGAAGTGAGAGTCTTCAATATGTGATTCTCTGCATCCTCCACGTGTCCTTTTTTGGAAGTAGGTGCAACATTTACCTTCTTCCATTTGTCAAGCACTGCCCCTCATCTCCACAGCCTTTCAAAGATCATAATCTGAGCAGATCACCAAGCAGGTATTGTCTTCTGAAAGCAGTGACTGAAACAAGATTGGCCATGAGGCTTCTAAATTTGGTACCGTGACCTGAACTATACAGTCCACTTGCACACACCTGCTTGCTCTTTGCATAACCTTCATCCTGAATGTCTCTGTGTTTGACAGTTCACAGATATCTGACATTGTCACATTAGTGTCTCGCTCTTTATTGTATTATTTAGGCAGTATGAGGTCATCTTGCAATATGTTTTATTAGTATTTGGGCTTAGTGATTGGATTTGGGACATTGCAGACTTAAGGATTGACTATGTCTCTTTTTCTCAGTCATAATGTAATACCAAGGAGAGGGAAAAGAAAAGAAAAAAAAAAAAAGAGGATTGGGAAAACTTTTCATTATACACATTAACATAGAAGGAGAGAGGAGATTTATTTATTTGTAGAAGAGTTGCTATTCATGCTAAACATCTTGAATATAAACCAATCATTAGAGGCTTACTAATGGCATTTTAATTAATGGTAAGATAATTAACACCACTCAAAAAACCAGCCTCCTCAGATTCAGAATCAGATGAATCAATCAAGTGTTTAAAACAGGCATCAATAAGGTCTGTCAGCTCACGTACTTCTTTCAGCAGTCACCTTTGCTGGATATGTTCAGTAACACTATTGTCATCCAGTGGTGATGTGCTAAATTTAGATGATGGAAAATCCATTATGTCAGTCATTAAATTGTTTCACTGGGTACTTACTGTCATTTGAAGTTTGACATCTTATTTCTTACCCCCAATTTGTCTAGGTTCAGCTTTCATGTTATATATTTCTATATATCTTTACCTACTGCAGGTTTCCTGTGTTCTTTGAAATCTTTTCCTGTGTACTACACATAGGCTGTGATCAAGCGATGGTGTAATCTCTGTTTTGAGAAATTAAATATATTGTCTTTATTTTCTTCTTAAATGTGGCTTTGGGAACCCCTGTTCTGTGTTCTGTTTTATTTTCCTAAAATTTTTCAATTTTTTCTGCCTCTTTTTGCAAAGTATAAGGTTCAGCAAGGGTTTCCAGAAAAGGTCTCATTAATTCCACGTGTCATAGTAATAATCTCTCTTTACTTCTCTTCACTGCACCCCTGCTGTTTTTATGCCAAAGATTGCACCTGCTTTCATAGTTGCAGTATCAAGCAGAAAGTCATAGCTGGCTATTCTTGCCCTGCATCATAAAATTTGTGTAAGGAGCCAGAGGTTGAGATCTTCACATGATTTAGGCAAAATAAAAGCGACAGCAGTTAAATATGTATTGTAGAAACATATCAAGGACATATTTTGGTCTGGATCTTGTGCGGGGTGGAAGGAGGAGTGCTTGCGGTCTGAGGAAGATTTCAGAAGTATCCTGGGGCTGCGACTAGTAGCATAGTCAATTGGGAAAATGTTTCTGAAGACTTTTCTCAACTGCATGACTGCTAGTCAGCAGATCATGTCAATGAATAGAACCTGCCTTTATTCTTGGACAGCAATCCAACCCACTTAGTTCCTAGAGCAGGTTAACCCACCTGCAGTCACCTTGCTTGAATTGGAAGTTGTCTAGCTTTAGACATCTGCCACCAAAGCCCAGGTTTTGGTCCCTGCTTTTAATTTTCACAGAATCACAGAGTGACTGAGGTGGGAAGTCATCTCCAGAGATCATCTAGTCAACCCCCCTGCTCAAAGCAGTGTCATCTACAGCAGGTTACTCAGGGTCCAGTCAGGTTTTGAATATCTCCAAGAATGGAGACTCCACCACCCCTTTAGGGAATTTGTTCCAGTGCCTGACCACCCTTATTGTGAAAAGGTGTTTAGTTTTTTTCCCTATGTTTAAATGGAAATTTCCTATATTTCAGTTTATCCACATGTTCAGTATTCCTGTCACTGGGCACAACTGAGAAGAGTCTGTCTCTGTCCTCTTTACTCTCTCCCCTCAGCTATTTATACACATTGATTAAAACTCCTTAAACCTTATCTTCTCCATGTTGAACAGTCCCAGCTTTCTTAGCCTCTCCTTGTACGACAGATGGTACAGTTTCTTAATTATCTTTGTGGCCTTTTGGTGGACTCACTCCCGTATCTTTTTGTCACTTTCAGTATCTATTTGTGTCTTTCATGTTTGGGGGGAGCCCAGCACTGCACACAGCACCCCAGATGTGTCTCAGCAGTGCTGAGCAGAAGGAAAGGATCATGTCCCTTAACTTGCTGATGACTTTGTGTCTAATGTAGCCCAGGATGCTGCTATCAAACTGTTCTCATGTGTACTGCATGAATGTCTCAGGGCCAAGAGCCCAGTTTTGTTCCTTTCTGCCAGCCTCCCCACCAGAAGTGTATCAGATTTCAACTTGCTTCGTTTCTGGTGCCAACACCTCTCTTGGCAGCATGATAGATTAGTTTCATCAAGCGAGACAGAGAGGTCCTCCTCCTACATGCTTTGAAGCATTTATTGGAGATAGGTGTTCAAACTCTCCCAGGTCCACCTGGAATCAGTTTGTCCTGCCTCTTTTTTTTGTATTCTGACTTTTAGGTTGTTTTTCAAAACCAAAGAGTTTCTGGAGCTATCATGTTTGCAAACAGGTAAGGTGGTCCTGTACCACTAAGAGTTCATTTTTAAAAGAGGGAAACACACTTGGATGCTGAAAAGATGTTTAACACCTTCAAAAATCTTTCTTGTTTCTTTAAAATAAATGAAGGGATATAGATACTTCCGTGGATTAGATTTTCTCGTGGAGATCTTTGGAGAAACTGACTTCCTCTCATTGTCTCTATGTGTCACTTAGGATGCCCACATGTGGATTACACGTTTAGATGTTTGAAGTGGCGACAAAGCCAAATTTTTTTCCAGGTGCCTTGGAAGTTTGCAGTAGCCAGCTGAAAGCATGGTTCCAGGACAGACCGTTTATTACTTAGTTGTCAGCTTCAGCCAAGGTTTCTGTGTTGTTAGCGTAACATGAGTCTGCTTACATTGAGCCCCTCAAGAGGAATCAGTAGTTAGAAACAGTGAAATTGGTTATATGATTTAGATATCCTTTGAATATGACCAATGGCACTTGGTCCTTCTAATATTGCAGCTTTGCTTAAGTCCTCCTGTTCCATTTTCCCATTAAGGAAAGACACTTGTCAATGCTTTGAAAGGAAATATTGGTATTCTTATCTTCTGGAAAGATTCGAGGAGGAAAATTAAAAAAAAAATTGACATGTTTGTTTTGTTTCTTACTGCAAAACTGTCCTCTGCTGCCTTGTATCCCCTTGTTTTTCATTTATTTTGGTCTTCAGAGGTGGCAGCTGTGAGACATACCTCTTAGGAAAGTGAAAGCAGTTTGCTGGCTGCTTCCAGTGGTCCAGGCAGTTTGTGAAATCCAGTTTTGTATTAATTGCAACAGAGACCTCCTACTAGATTCTGTCACTTTGGGTTGAAATCTTGTGGCCAAAACTCTTGAGGGTTAAATATGTGTTATTAAAATCTTTCAAAATCAGTCCCTATGAACCTAAGTCTCTCTACATGCATATGAATAAATATGAAAAGAATGTTGCTTCTATAAGAAAGAAAGTAGAAACCAGCAGTTTCTCTCCTATACTTCTTCAAGTGAATACCACGCAGTAACTTATTTTTCCTGTCAGTTTGGCAGGATATATTTTTTCACCAGTTTTATTCCCATGCTGAACTATTTCCTTAGTGTTTATAAATGACAACTCTGTGTTAGCTTTTCTCTCAACATTATACACAGTCTTTGCCTTGTCATTAATAGTCCTACCTGTCTCCCTTTCTTTCTTAATGATATTAATTTTACAGAATAGGTTGAATGGGCAAGTTCCACAAAAGGGAAAAAGAATAGCAGTTGGGAGAGACTAGGTTTTTCTAGAAACATCTTCCAACCAACAAAGCTTACATTAGCAGAGGCAGTGGAGTCATCATTCTATTAGGGCTCTCAGAATAAACTAATCTACATTTTACCAGGCCTAAATATCATCTGAGTGGCTTTACTTTATTGACTAGGTGTGGCAGGCCTGGAGACAGCTGACAGGATGTTAAAGAGCTGAGACTTCAGTTGAATTGAGATTATATGAAACCAACCCCTGAATATTATAGTGGTGGGTTGCCAAGTTTAACATCATAGAATCATCGAATCATTTAGGTTGGAAAAGACCTGCAAGTTCATCGAGTCCAACCATTAACCTTACTCTATGAAGTCCACCATTAAGCCATATGCCCAAGCACCAGATCTATACGGCTTTTAAACTCATCCAAGGATTGTGTTTCGGCTGCCTCCCTGGGCAGCATGTTCCAATGCCTGAGCAGCACGTTTCAATGCCTGATAAACCAGAAAATAGTACCTTGACCTTGTCAGAGGAAATCCTGCCTTTGATTCCTTATAAATTTTAAATCTTTAGCTATTGAATTTGAAACCCTGGTCTCAGACTTGGTCTCTGTTCAGGTGTGAATTCAGAGCAAACAATACAACTGTCTGTAAAGCTTGTTTGTTTCAAAGTAAGGAAAGAAGAAATACCAAATATTTTTCCCATGATAAATTGCAATTCTATAGGTTTGCAGCAGAAGTACACAAAAGTCAGTTCATTACTTTGTCCAAGGTCACAGGGACCTCTTGTCCTATAGATGCTTCCAGAAATCTAGCTATCTCCAAGGTGTCCACTCCAAAACAGCTGCTCTCACACTGGGGGGCAGTTTGTGTTAGCTGTCTTGAGGTTAATTTGACTTGACATCTCTTAAATAAAAGACAATTTTTACCTTTGGTAAGTTTTCCAGTTTTTATCTTTGGATACAGTAGATTGTAAAACTTATTTAGGCTCCTATATAGATGGCAATTTGGGTTGGGTTTTGGGTTGGTTTTTTTTTTTTGGGTTTTTTTTTTTTTTTTTTTTTTTGAGAATACAGTTGTCTGTATTTGAGCCTAACTACCCATCATCACAATCTAGACATTTTCCTCTACATGTTGCTTGTTTTGGGCTGATGTGTCATGGCTTCTTATTTTCAATCTCCTATTTTTCATCCTGTTTGACTCTCACTTGAAATTATGTTTAAATTTGCCCATGCTCCAAAATAAATTAAAATGCCACTGTCACCACCTGACTAACCCTGACTCAGAAGTGTGGGGTTTTTTTTACATTCAGATAAAATACTCATACCTAAATATTAACTTGTAAAGTCTTTCACTCCATGATTGTCAATAGAATTTGATTCAGGTTTAAGACCATTTTTGACTGCAGTTGAAAATATTTAAAGTATGAATGAAGATTATATTTTACTCAGCTGTGAAAATTGAAGCTAAAGTGGCAAATATTTTGATCATTCTATGTTGCATTCATTGGAATGACATTGTAATACAAGGGTATTTTGGACAAGATAACATTTTTATGCATTCACTTGAGTAATGAAATGGTCCAGTTACATATCTAGAGGGAATAAATTGTAATTACTTGAAGAATAGAAGAGAATTTAGCTTGTGGTTAGGGCTTTGGCATTAGCCTCAAGAAATCAAGATTCAATCCATATTATATTGAAAAGGTGTTCTGGTAATTCAGTCTCTACTAGCCTCAGATATTTTTACGGATAATGTAGTATTCATTAATGTGTAAGCCTCTGAATCTGGTCTTACAATTTTACAGTATACAAGAAGAAAACCTCTTTGCTGCTCTGCGTGTAACTCTAGGTCACACAACATAGATCTATTCATTAGTAAAACTCCCAGTTGCTCACTAAGCAGAAAGGTGATGAATTCCATGGGTGCAGGACTATCACTAAAATAGTGGCCTGAGCCCCGACAGGGAAGTTTAGGGGTCTTGAGGAACCTGTACACCTCACCTGAGGTCTTCCTCCACTCCCTGTCCATTGGCCCAGAAACTGTATTTTTAGACAGGTGGTAGCCTTCGGTCTCCATCCCAGAAACACCAGAGTACCATAGCAGTGCTGGTCTCTGGCTCTGACACTGGTCCCAGCTCTTGGATGGACCCTGCCTTGTCTTCAGGTTTGCCTTCAATCCCAGCATGTTCCTTGTGATATTATTTAAAAACTATAGAGCCTGAATAAAGATAAATAGTCCAGTAAATGGGCTGGTAAAGAGCTAACCATAAAGTTCCTGAAGCTAAAATTTGTTTTAAAAAGCAGGAAAATTCAGGCTCAAATTCCTTCACAATTTTTTTTTTACCTTAATACTTCCATCCACCACAGTACATCTAATTACCTTCCATGCAAAGTCAGTGGCAGAGGGACTGTAATGAGTACTATGAAATTGCTTGATAAACATGGTAGAAAATTATCAAGATCCTTTTAAGCCCTATTTCTATGATTTTGTGCCCATACCCTTTTTCCTAATAAAAAACTTCATCATTTCAAACCCACCAAATTCTGTTTTACTTTTAGTCAATTACTTTTTCAGTTGTGGAAGGTGAAGAGAGCATTAGTATTTGTCTACTAGAAATTATGTTTGTGGAAATGCCCTTCCTGAAGGATCATGTTCTGAAACAGTTACTAGAGCAAGACACACCAGAAAAGTTTCTTTTCCACTGAAACCTTATCATGTGACTGGGCTGGCTGGCACTTGTGTAATTCATGATGGGCACTCTGCTCTGCATCATTCCATGGGGAGAGCAAATATTGTAGTATCTAAGATATTAGTTTCATCTCTAATATAATTTGGCTTGATTTTTTGTTTTGGAGATAAGGCCAATGTCTGTGACATTGTATGCAAATGAGGAGTGGTCTATCCTGAAGACAAATCTGATTTGTTACTGGTGGACTGCCCATACGGAGGATGGGCAGGCACATCCACAAAACAAAGACCTGTTCATTTGGTCCCTAACATACTGAATTACAGTCTGACTCCCACAAGTCTATAAAGACAGTGGGGAAGAGAGTACAACAAGGTAGATGTTAGCAAGTGCATTTTTTAATGATCTATTAGGAAACACCATATCCACAGTTTAAATTTATTTTTGAAAAGTGAAAATCTTGATGGACAATTTATTAGCTTATATTTCTGTTAAGGCATACTAAAAAGCCTTTTAGCTTTCTAAAAAGTTGGTCTTCCATTGTGACAAATTTTACCTTCCTTGTAGCTCACCTCTCTTTTCGAGCATATTGGTCATGGTGAGTGGTGGCACCAGCTGAGAAAACCACCCACAGGAAAATCACCTTGCCTCCAAAAACATCCCTGCTTCACTAGCTTGCTTGTAAAAAAAATATTACATTTTGCTTTAAAACTTGAGGTTTAACTTTTGGAATTTACTTTTTTGGATCTGGCTAATATTCTACAGCAATTTAAAGGGATAAATGATTTAAAATAATTCAAAGTGTTATGCAAAATATTCTGCCAGTATAACAAGTCTCTTAAATTGTTGTTTGGAAAGATGGATTAAAAAACCTCACTGTTGCAGTATCACTGAGTGGCTATTGCATGTTCCAAATACACATTTTTGATGACTACTGCTTAAGCCATTGCCTCTACCCTACTAGAGATTAAAGAAAAAAAAAAAAAAAAGAAAAAAAAAAAAAGAAAAAAAAAATTCTGCCAAGGAGAAAAAGTATAGCTACAGGCAAGAACAGAAGAAATTCTTGTAGTGCCTAAGCTGTGGAAGAAGAAAGAACATTTGCTCAACAAAATAAGAGTCCTCTGCAGAAAAGGATGGGGCTGATTTACTGCAAATAGAAAACATAAAGGATCACTAGGATCAGTGCACCCTGCTCAGCTTTCTGTTATTTTTAATGGTTTACCTAATACTATTGAGAGTTGAATTTTCAGGTGTGGATATGATACTAATACAGGAAATACAGCAAATAATGAAGAACAATGAAGCTTGACACAGAGGGTTTAAATCATTTAAATGACTTTTTCTAAGAGACAATGTAGAGTAGCAAAGAATCCAACAAGGTAACAAATGGAATGCCACTGCAGTGTGTTACTAGGAGTTCCAAATAAATTTGGGGAGTTATTATGGAAATATTCCCCGTGGCCTTCAACTCACTGTGCTTCTGTATTGGAGAAGGCAAACAGCATTGCCAGAAATACAAGATAAATCAGGGAAGATAGTATTATTGTATATAAAGTAGTTAGACTGCACCTAGAGCACTATAAACAACACTGAACATCACACCTAAGAAAAGACATAAGTGCCCATGAGGGTGCAATAGGGAGCAGACAAATTTGGTCTCAAAGGCATTCGCCTGAGGAACCAGGGTGTGTTTTCAGTGGCTAAGATTTTATGCTGATATAACAGAGATTCTCTGAACTGTGAAAGGGATTAATGGAAGAGGCTCAAGCAAATCTGCCAAGTATGCATCAGCTAAACACAGATTGCCCAAAGCATTATGGGGATTTGGGCAAGCATCCAATGGGTTACTTTTGTCCATCTTTAGAGCTCCTAGCTGCTTCAGGAACTCCCTGCAGCAGATGGCTACTTAGAATCACTGAAGTGTGAAATAGTTAGGAAATTCACTCCAGTGGTCAGTATTTGCTGCAGGAGGGTCGTACAGTGAAGTGCATTCTGTGATTCTCTGAGCTTGCAGCAGTCCACCAACCCAAGGTCCTTTGAAGCTGGTCAAGAGCAGATCGGTCTATTATCCTGTGGTAAAAAAATAGATGGTTATTTTTTTCTTGTGGAGATGGCTGGTAGTTCTCTACATCTGGTTTTCAACCTACTCCATGACATAACACTGCCATCAGGCAGACAGGATGGCCCAAGAGCTAGCACAAATGTGAGGTTAAGCCTTGGAGGCATCAGAGTGCTCTCAGAAACATGCGAGACTAAAAAGTGTAAGTGACACCTATGTATTTTCAGTAGAATTGTGCAGGGAGGAGTTGCAGTTCATTGGGAGTTATTCTAGGCAGGAATAATAGAACTATGAAATGAAAATACAGGAGTTCATCCCAACCTTGTAGGTGCTAACCTTTTTGTGTTTCAGTTGTGCAGCAGAAATATATGGAGCTGCAAGGACAACAATACTGCTGAGGAACCTTGTCATGATCAACGGCATAAGCATTGCAAAGGGGCTTAATGTCCCAAACCTGGGTCAGACCCTGAGATCCAAACAATTTCTGAACAACACCACTCCCAGAATAGGTAGCTCCGCAACACAGATAGTGGATATTTACATTCTTCAAATTATTTCCATATATATTGTTTTCTTTAATTCTTTGTATAGGAAGAGATGATGTTTAATTCAAATTTGAGCTGAAAATCCAATCACTGCTGTGGCCTTATGCCAAACATTGTCATCTGTACTGTCTTACTCAAGTAAGCATGTAAACTTTCTATCTGCACTCTTTTGAATTCTCTGTACTCACCTTCTATAATCTCAAATACACAGAGAACTGCAGAGTGGCTTCCACAGGCTAGATGAATTCTTTGGCCTTCCAGCAAACAGGACATATTGTTCAGGTGTCAGAAGAAGCCTGTCATGTGAGGAATATACATCTTATGGTTGACCATGTTTGCAAAAAAAAAAGACCTGATGATACTTTCAGTTCTGGATACCACTTCTTCTCCTCCACTGTGGAATTGTACCAGGGCCTGAAAAATGATGGTAAAGAAAGCTCTCATTTGACACAGGAGCATGAGAAAAATGAAGATTCACTATGGAGAAGAGTTGTTTTGACTGTGTTAAGCAGAAGTTGCAGTCATAGTGGTTATCATAAGCCATAGTGGTTATCACTAAGCCAGTGATAATGACAGTTATTTGGAACTTTTGCTATCCAACAGCAATATAAAGTAAAGGGTTTTGAAAGTATCAAAATAAGTAAAAGTATTGTTTTCTGAATCTCTGCTAGCTTTCATCTGCACACTGACACAGGTGAGAATGATGACCTCTGCTCTACAGAAGCCATGTAACCTCTCTTTGGTAAGAGATGACTTAGTGCATGCACGGTCATTTAGGGTGTGAAAGTTCTTGAACCTTGGTATATCTTCCTTAAATGTTTTTCATCTCACAGCTATGGAAGAATTACTATGCAGCAAAGAAACATTCAGACTTGTTTTAAATTAGAGATGTAGGTACTGGCAGGAGTCCAAAGCATAGGTTAAATCATGCTGTGAGGCAAGCTGTGTTGAAAGGGGCTGCTGCTGGTGCCTGAGATAGCTCATTTAAAGCTGGTCTAAGGTAGCTTCACAGTGCGCTGTTGGAGGAGACATCCCTCTAGGGCTAAGCTCTGACTGACTTGCACAGTGGGAGAGAGGATAAGTTTGGAGTTTTCTCTCTGCTTTTGGGTAAGACCAAGATTAAAGCCTTATATTCTGAGATGGTTCCTCAGAAGAATCTCAGGATCTCCAGGGAAAAGGAACATAAAATAAAATGAGGCAGGAATGGAGAACTAAAGCTGTGGAACAAGTCCTTCCCTTGCTGGTGGATTGGCTTAGTGGTATAGATAGTTATGTCATGCCCCTCCACTGCTGGGTCATAAATGTCTCTGGTCTCCTCATGATGATCCTGACTGCCAGGCATATTTGGTGCTTTCACCATAGATCTCTTCCTGAAGCACACTAATTGTAACTGGTGTCAGAAATAATACTGTTCTAAAAGTTAAATGGTCAGATCATCTGGATACATGTCCCCAAGTATTTTTGTTCAGGAACAAAAGCTTTGGATTAGCTCTGTGGCTGAAGGACTTGAGATAGCAATATTGTGCTTGAATTTAGTAAAAAAGTCCAGCCCTGAAAATAATAATAATCACTGTAAAAACACAATAAAGTACATGTAAAGTGGAGAACTTGATCAACGCTAACCTTGGACTTCTATATTTCTGTATGATAAAAATTAATTGAAAATAATTCAAGATCTATGTCTTAAATATAAAAAAAGACAACACTATACAACATGCAAGCAAATGTTTAATATATATCAGAAGAATTCATAAGTTTGTGCACAACAGGATTGCTTGACAGGCAATTTGTAACCTAATACATGAAAGTCTAATAACAATGAAAGATAAATATAGAGCTACAGTTTAAAACTGTCAGGCAAAGATTAGATAACTTATAAGTTAATTGGCATTTATGTTTTGGTAAAGACTGCTAAACAATTATTTCTTCTAACTATTCTTATGCTTAGGAAAAAGTGTCATCAGTGTTCTGTGCAGTGACAGAAGAAATTTTCAGGTCTTGAAAGCTTTATTTGATCTTTGATGGTCATAAAATTTTGACTAGAAAAGTCTGGTACTTCAGTGTAATCAGATATGAATCCCTTACGGGATAAACAGATCTATTATTAGTTTACAGTGCTACTTTTACCCTTAAAACAAAATAAAATACATGGAGAAAAGATAGGTATATAGCCATAGGCAGTAACATTTATATTATTACCAAGCATGGAGGAAACATCAGATAAACCACATTAAGCTGATTGTCAGCGTGCATTGAACAGTTTATGATAATAATGAACGTGGTGAGATCTCAAAAAGAAACCAAGTTCCTTGCCTGCATTGACTTTCCTCTCAGGTTTGTAAATATCCCTGGGTATCTGGGAGATTTTTCAGATTCTTAGTCTTGCTGGGACACATTCCTGCTGCCAGACTGAGGGTAGATGGAAGGAGTAGAAAGAGTCTGTGCTGGAATGGAAGAACAGAGAACTCCTATCGATTGTGTTAGATTAGATTTAAGGACTGAAATCAACTGCAGGGCATGACTTACACTGACCCATATCAGAGTCAGCATGAATATGGGAGATATCAGCTGTCACCATTCCAGTCTCATATTCTGCTCATATGGCCTGAAACAGTCCGCAGATAGAATATAATTCCAAAATGTACCTGTATACAACTGCAGTAAAACAACACATTTGTTCATCTACAAAGGACTTTCTTGCATGAAAAGCATAGAAAAGTCGTCACATGTGTGAAAGCTAAAAGGTCACTGCCACGCAGCAGAGAACTGAGGGGAGAAGGGCTGCCAGGAGCAGAGCACGGGTGGGAGATGACAATGATTATCACCTTCTCCTGCCTTTTTCTTGAAGGACAGATACAGTTGTGTGCTAGAGGAATGTAGCCAAGTTGATCCCAGATGACTATGTCCTTCCTGCATTTGAGGGTGTGGGATTGTCCAGCAGTGCCTGCGTCAGCCTCATGGTCCAGAAGAAAGGTAAAATAAATAGAGGGTTGTGTACAGCCTGGGATGTATAAGATGGCTTCAAAAAGTAGAATGAAGGTTATGTTATATTTCCAGTAATTTGCATTTATAAGAACATGAATTGTCCAGATATTTCAAACCTATTCACTAAACTTCAGATGGAGATCTACTAAATATGATAAATGCTTGTGGAGTTATTGCTGAAATTACTTCAGTATCTTGAGTAAAATGTTTGGGGAGCTTATTAAATTGAACTGGAACAGCTGTTTAATATATTAATGAAGGTTGTATTGATTGTGGGATGTTTGTCTTAGAATCAAATGTTCATAGCTTCAAAATGCAAGATGTTTTGAGTACTTTTAATATTTCATTAATCTTTACTCTGACTGCTTTGGAAATTTGAGTTTATGGATTGTTCTTTTAAGTTAAAAATTGTTCAGAATTTAGCTTCTTGAACTAATATTCTTTTAACACTATTTGTACACTATTTTTTCCAAAATGCAATATGAAAGACCCTGTGGAAATGAAATTGATTTAATAATGGATAAGACTCCTAAAATGAACAAAGTAACATCCACTAAAGGGTACCTCAGTGACATCAGAGTGGGGATGGTATTGTAGCACTTTTATCCAAACTTATTAACATCTCACTGATCTCAGCTGGTCTGCCTATAGGATTAAGGTACTTTTAAGAGTCAGAAAAGTGAATCGGAACAATAAAAGTTAGCTAGGTATTTTCCTACATGAGTTATTGCTGAATAAATCTGAGAGTGTCTTAAGATTACTTAATGACATTCCCCAGATGCTGATCTTGTTTCCTATATTTTTTATTAAGCTGCTGTATAGAATATTGCAAGAAGCATGAGTTCTGTGTACTGTACAGAATGCTAATTAATTGTGATGAATTGATTTTTACTTCTGTGTGGACTAAACCTATTCCACTTCGGGTGAAAATGTATAGCTTTACCACTGTCATTAAACAAAGGAAGGAAGAAGAGGGCTACTTTTGATATGCCAGCTTTAAAGAAACTGTACCTATATAGCAGTTAGACTTCAATGGCTGTACAGCTCTGCTCCTTTCCTTCTTGCCCTTCCCCTGGGGACACTTAATACCCCATAGGAAGAGAATCTTGGCTGGCATGTTACTCT
Organism: Ceryle rudis; assembly: GCA_033439905.1. Lineage (NCBI taxonomy): Eukaryota > Metazoa > Chordata > Aves > Coraciiformes > Cerylidae > Ceryle > Ceryle rudis. The sequence continues at coordinate 46,832 of JAAGNO010004088.1, read as the reverse complement.
TATTAAAGCGTTTTGGCAGAACTTTAAGGCTACATTTACAGCATCTTAAAATCCCACAGTACTGTCAGATCAATGCAAAGCAAGACACTGGGAACCACAGTGCTAAAAGTGCACTTCTTGTGAATAGTTTGTGGGCCATTGCCCTTGTTTGTAAAGAAGGGAAACTGGGATACAGAAAAATGAATTTTGCTGTAGCTCAGGGCAGGTGGTGAAGAAAATAAAGAATGGCTGCCTAGGAGTTTAGTGTGCTGTTTCTTAACTCATACTGCCTTTTTAGCAAAAGTTGAAGTGTTCTGTAACCCACACTGATGCATAAGCAATTAAGAGTATTTAAATACCAGTATGGGGTATTTAAGAAACCAAGCATTTTTTTCAAGTGAAAAAGAAAAGGGGGTTGCAGCTCTTCTACCAGTAGTGTTTATTATTTTGAGCATCTCTTTCTGTCACTTTTTCCCTAAATGAAAACGTATTGTTCTGATTATGTATGTTATTATTGCAAGGGCCTTGGAAGAAGGGGTATCTTATTTGACAAAGTCTCAGTCGTGGGAAACAATGGATCTGCCAAAGGCTGACTGGAAAAAAGATACATGCAATCATATCTCTGTTTGATAACCTCTGTTCTGATAAGTAGAAGCAGGAGAACTGTTTTCCCTGGTTCCAGAAGTATCAGAGGGAAGGGGTGTTTGCAGGCTTGCTTTCAGATTAACCTGTTGAAGGAAGCCATTGCATGGGTCCAGAACAGGGCTATGACAATTCAGAAAAACTTATGTGGAAATCAGAGAGCTTTCAGAGGCTTATTGGGTTGGGAATTTCAAATCTGAAAAGGTGAGGGGATTAAAACTCTATGCTTATTGACTTTTGATTTGTGTAATATTTTCTCCTATAGTCAGAAAAGTGAATTAATAAAAATAATACACAGCAGGAGAAATGCATGCACTTGGGAGAACATATGAGTATAGATTAAAAAAAATAACATGATTAGTCTTCTACATGTTTTGTTTATCTAGGAGTATGATTGTGTCAATGCCAAAGATTAGACATAATCACCTATACCCAGAGGTTTGTACATGGATGTGTACTGATAAGCAATGAATGCTTGTAAGGTGTAGGGTGGATGTCATTTCCTGGAGGATGTCATGACTATTATAAAATATATATATGTATATCAATATATACACATACACGCAATTCTTTTTGTTCTTATTTCAGAGCAAGAAACAATGACTAAGGAGGAATCTCACTACAAATTCTTTGTTACTGGGAACTGCTGCTGCTGGAATTAAGTCCTTTATTCATCAAAGCATGTGAAAAATTATTTTTCCCCATGTCAATCTTTATCTTGATTGACATCAAGAGCATACACTGTTTTATTTTAGAATAGATTCTCAGACAGTTTGAATTGTCATAGCAGCATTTAAGCCAATAGGTTTATAACAGTACACATCTTCTGAGAATCATTACACATCTGCAAGATCAAAAAACTCAGGTTACTAATTACAATTTGAAAACGTGTAAGATAAAATTGGAGGATGAATTACCATTCATGAAACAGTTTGGCTCAGTGTCAAGATGAAGCAGAAGAAAGTGATGATGCTGGAAAGGACCTGCAGGTAATTTCCCAATACAATAAGCCAGGAAAAAAGGCCAGAGTGATTCAGAGCTTCATGTTCAGGGGTGGAATCTTTCAGAGTGGCATAGTTATATTTCTTCTTTCTATCACTGTGGTATAACCTCAGCCAGCACATTGTGTTCAGTCCAGAACACATAACTGCCAGATAGATCTTGAGAAATTGGGGCTTGTTGTTAGTGAAACGAAAAATGATTAGAGACCTGAAAGCATTTTTTAACAAAATGTTAAAGGAGCAAGATATTTCAGGTAGCAAGTGGAGACTTTGCCTGTCTGCAGACATCAGATGTTAAGAGGTAACTAAAATGAAGAGTAGATAGGCAGGTCAAGAGCTAAAAGCAAGCCTAATGAGATATATAAACCTAAAAAGTGCAAAGCACTAAAGTCTAATTCCAAGCAATTATTCAGTCCTTGAGGCTCACTGAATTTAGTTTGATATTTATTATCTAAATACCTTCATCATTCCTCAGCAAGGCTTACCAAGCCAAACAAGAGCTGATGCATTTGTATTTTGTTACTTGTACTTAGCCAGAAATGTAGCATGGATTGAAATGTTGGAGTCATGGATCAATCTAGGAACAGTTTTTGTCAGTGTAAAAGTAAAAAACAGCAGGATGGGTGGGGTGGATCAGTGATCAGCAGCTCGTTTGTTGTCACTGATTCCCCTGCCTTCTTTTGACAAGTTGTCATACTGGTTTTTGTTTTGGTATGGTGAAATGCAAGCCTTGTCTCAAAGGCAAGTTGAATATGACCCTCCGTGATAACTGATCACGACTGACATGGATTATCTTTGAGAATAGACTCTTCATGCTAAGTCTAAATCTGTGTTTGGTTACTTAGCCATGACAATGAAGCTGCATCCAATACTCCTGAGAAGGTTCTTTTGTCAAAAAATATTTGTATTTTAAGTCTAAAATGTAACAGACAACCCTAAAGAAATAGTTGTGTAGCTAAGGGTGTTGAGAAGGATTGCACGTATGTCCAGAAATGATGCAATGTTGAAAACGTCACTCAGTAGAAAGTTGGTGTTGATTTAACTTTCACACCTATTTTGCTTAAGGTTTCCTGAAAGGCCAGTATTGAATCCTGCATTCCAGGGACACAAGCAGCATGAGGTTTGATCTTTTAGATACTGCTCCTTACAATACTGCTAGGTTGTGGAGCACTGACACATTACAGAAATGAAATATCTGTTGACAGTGGAAGATCACTAAGCAGAATGTTTTGTGACACTGATTTACTTGACTGAAAATGTTACTTAGAGCAGTTTTCACCTACACTGGCTGTTAAAGGGGCATGTTGGTAAGGAAACAACAAAACTTGAATGACTGAGGCTGTTAATATCTACTAATGGGATCAGACATCATCCTTTATCTGCAGAAAAGATGATGGGCAGGTCTTTCTATGTTCTGATTTCTACACCTTATCGATTTCTTGTCATTCATTTATAGTTTGATAACAGCTAGTCAGGGACTGTTCTGCTTTCTAACAGTAGCTCTGAAGAAATTCAGAGGCAAATGGGATGACACTAGCATCTAATTCCCATCTTCTCTTTTTTCTTTCTGTTGGCTTGCTTTCTAGTTATCTTCTGACTGATGTTGGCTGTTATTGCTTCTCTTTAGCAAATGTTTTTGAAATAAACCATGGAATTATTTCTCTCTTTTCACACAGGTTTTGGTCCTGCCTGCTGCATCTCTCACCTACTGTCAAATGTTTTATTTCTTTGCTGCCAGATAAGAGAATATAGTGATGGAAATTTGATTACACTATGGTACTTTTGTCTGGATGTCTTCTCCTTTGTTAATCTTCCAAACACTTTTCTTCTGCTATTTTTCTCCTTCCCACTGTACCACGTGATACTGTACTGGAAATGAGGGAAACGGAGTATATATGTACCAAGTTGTTAGTATAATTTAAGAACTAGGCTGCTGTTTAGGAAGTAGCCATATTGAAAAAGTTTGTTTCCAGTAATTTCTGGTGTGTTGTTGTATGATAAACCAAACAGATATGGACAGTTAGAGTAACTCCAGGTAATGTTTCTTTTACAGTCCCCTCCTCTGCCATTATATTTTGTCCCTAGACTTTAGTAGGCACTTAAAAGGTTTACAGCATCCACAATGCAAATCCTTAATCATGTAGCTTTTGCATGTATAGACTTTTCATGAGGTCTTAAAACAACTTTATACAAGAAAGCTAAAGCATACCCTGGAATGAGTTCTATGTTAAAAGGGAAAATAAACATTTGGTATTTCATTACAGAATCCTATGATGTAGGGATGAGTAGTGCTGTTTCTGCTACCAGTGTCGCAGGAAAAAAAGTGCAACCACCCTTGCTATAGACCCTTAAAAATTGAGGTCATCTATATTTTAAAGTTATTTGGCTTTCTATTAATGAATAAAACAGTAATGCATCTCCCTCTCTTTCTCTCACCAAAATCAAATTACTCTGCTGTGGTCCTTCACATTCTTCATTGCATTAACAGTACAGGCTTAAAGCAAACAAATGTTTTCTTGTCTGAGGTCCACACAGATCACATTTATTTTGTGAAGCCCTGGGGGAATGCAGAGCTGAGGTCACTAAGGTCACTGTAGGGCTCCTTTAGGCTGTTTTTCCTTATTTCCAAATATTGTCAGAGTTGCCACAGGACCATCCCACAAATGTGAGTAAAAAGAAAAATGTTTGTGTTACAAAGGGAGAGGCAGATGGCCGCAAAATAAGCTTATGAAGGTTAGTACCCCACAATTAACAAGTGTTTAGGAAGTCTTTGCCTATGTGGTGGGCCTTTGGGTCCTTACACAGGGGAGTTATTTGTCCTTACCACAGGGGAGCCAGTGAGGGGCTGAGTCCAGCAGAGCTCTCTGTGTATGAAAGCTCAGGTGCTCATTCTGCAGACAATCTGCACAGGGCTGAAAATGATATTTTGAGTGAAAAATCCCTTCTCCTGCACAGGTGAAATATAAAGACAGTGCTGACAAATCATTGCTTGGTTGGGTGATTTACTGTATCATTTGCACAGGAATAGGCAACAAACCATCATGCACCAAAGTTTCAGAAAAACAGATCACAGTAAATTGTTCTTTATAAAGATGGGACTGATATACCCCGTGTGTTTGATTTATACACCAGTAACTGAAACTTTTTTCAAGAAAATACTGATGAAAAAGGAGGAAAAAGAATTAATTCTTACAGAGTACTATCCAAAGCATTCATGTTACAGTCCTCTTCAGGGACTGGAGTGGCTTTGCACAGGGATGATGGAAAGGCTCATGATCTAGAAAGCCTTTTTCAGGGCTTTTCCAGTCTCAGTCACCTATACTGGGTGCTGCAAAGAAAAGCTGTTACTGAAACACTGCCTATTCCCAGTTCTGGCCCACTGCTGGAGAAACCTGGGCAGCCCCTGCCTTCCTGGGAGTTCATGAATTTAGTGCATAATCCCTAACTGGGTGGCTCTCCACACGACTCTTACTTGAAGCATTGTGTCTGTGAGCAGTTCCTCTGCTGTAAATGGTGTTGAGCTTTAGCTACTAGGAGAATCCTGCCAGTCAGCCTCAACAGAATTTAGGTCCAGACAATGGCCCTGCCAATATACAGTTTTTTGTGGTTCTTCTCAATTTTGTTTCTGTTCCTGCTGTTACACTGAGAATCTGGCTTAGGATCAATAATGAACACACTCTGTACATATGGAGAAAAAAAAAAAATATTGTTAGTTTAATAAATCTCATAACTGAATGAATAATTAAAATTCAGGAAACATATTCTGAGTCCAATCACAGTGATAAGGATGCTCACAGTCCATGATAATACAGGAAAAACCTCACATGCTCAGAACCTTTGTCAGAAAAAGCCTTTTAGAAGTATCTGTCCTTTTTCTCTGGTGTCAGACTGACTTCTCTGGGGTCCCTGGCTCCCAAGATTGATAGCTTGTATGTTCCTCAAGCAGGATGGGGAGGGCATGTGTGGGTGTGCGTTAACAACGCATCAGAGTTCTGGTGAATGCTTCATGAGGCATTTGATGTTCATGGCAGTGGTCCCTTCTTCTGCCTAAATACTGGGATCTGCACTGTTTTGTTGTCATGAAGTTTCAGTATGTGATAGGTACATGATCTTCTACACCTTTACTGGTTCACAGATTATGTTGTAACAGTCATTAATGCAAAAGATACAAATACCCCTCGCTAAAGAAAGTGATTGCTTCTCTTCGCAGGAGTCCGTTTACACACAAATAATTTTGGGTGATATGCTGGGCAGAATTTATGTACTACGTTGCATTGTATCTGGCAGAAATTTGTCAAATAAATTGCAAATAGGTACTATGGAAACCTCATTCAGAAAATTTAGTATTCTAGTAGGAAGCATAAACCACATAAAGCTAGGGTTTAGCTAGATCCATCTCACATGAATATGGAACTGGACTGAAGGACTTTGGAAGTGGAGGCAGCTTTGCTGAAAAGACTTGCTTCAGACCTGTCACTTAAAGCTTAGCCAACAAGTTCAAGTCTTTGCATTTGCTTGGAAGGCAGAGAACAAAATACATTGGACTTTAGTGCCTAGTGTTCTTGGATTGTAATTGCACCTTTGTAAAAATACGTGTTAATTGTATTATGCTGTGGGAAGTATATCCTGAATAATTTGAAATGTTTGTGAAATAGAGGTTTTTACTTTGTATGCTGGTTTGGGCTGGGGTAGAGTTTATATATAGTAGCTCGTTTAGTAGTTTCTTTATAGTAGCTCGTATGGGACTGTGTTTTGGAATTGTGCTGCAGAAAGTGTTGATAACACCAGGCTGTTTTAGTCATTGCTGAGCAACTTTTACACAGTGTCAAGGCCTTTTTTTCTTCTTACCCCACCCCACAATCGAGTAGACTGCAGGTGCACAGAAAGTTGGGAGGGGGGACAGCTGGGACAGCTGACCCCAGCTGACCCAAGGGATATTCCATGCCATATGCTGTCATTCTCAGTAATAAAACTAGGGGGAAGGCTGACTAGAGTCTGGCTGGGCATCAACTGGTTTTGTAGTAAGCAATTGTTTTCATTTCCATCATCTGTCTGTCTTGTGTTTTATTTCTCTCTCTTTGTTATTTCCTTTTTAATTGCATTTCTATTATTATTATTGACAGGGTAAGAGGGCATGGCCTGAAGCTGTGCCAGAGGAGGTTTAGGTTGGATATTAGGAAGCACTCCCTCACAGAAAGGGTGATTAGACACTGGAATGCACTACCCAGGGAGGTGGTGGTATTGACATCTCTGGAGGTGTTTAAGGAAAGATTGGATGTGGCGCTTAATCATATGGTCTAGAGAGACCTTATTGTGGCCTTTCAGTACTTAAAGGGGCCTGTCAGAAAGATGGGGACAGACTTTTTAGCAGGGCCTGTTGTGATAAGACAAGGGGTGATGCTTTTCAACAAAAAGAGGGAGATTTAGACTAGAGAGAAGGAAGACATTTTTTACACTGGGGGTTGTGAGACCCTGGCCCAGGTTGCTCAGAAAGGTAATAGATGTCCCATCCCTGGAACTATTCCAGTTGAGCTTGGTTGGGGTTCTGAGCAACCTGCTCTAGTTGCAGATGTCCCTGCTCCCTGCAGGGGGGTTGCACTAGATGACCTTGAAAGTTCCCTTCCAACCCAAACCATTCTGTGATTCCCTGATTATTATTGCTGTTTTATTTTATTTACATTATTTACATTATTAAACTGTTCTTATTTCTACCCACTAACTTTCTCACTTTTACCCTTCCAATTCTCTTCCCTACATTCCACTGTGGGAGGAGTGAGCAAGCAGCTGTATGGTGTTTAGTTGCTGGCTGGGGTTAAACTATGACACTTGAGCTTCTACTCCATAAGTACTTTGACTTGAGAGCTGAGGATTTATTACAGTTTTGGGTAATGATCCGTCTGTTATGTATCACAGTCAATCATTATAATTTTGAAGTGAAAAATGAAGTGCAATTGAAAAGATTTGTTTTTCCTTCCAACTCATTTGTACTTCTCCTATTCAGATTATAGAATTTCAATAGCAGGCTGGTAAGTATTCCTGCAGATACAGTGTCACATTGAAATAGTGTCCTCTTGATAAGGTTTATTTGCTCACTATTGAGTAGTGTGGGGTTTTTTTTCAAATCAGAAGTAGAACAGTAACTGTCTTCTACAATATCATGGACACAACTGAACTTTACAGGGAGCCCCCTGTAAGATGAGCCCTTGGGGATGATAAAACATCTTTCATATCACACCCTAACTGTGGGAAGCACTGACACGTGAAAAATATGGAAGGTGAAAAACTTGGACAAAAGCTGTAGGACTCTTGCAATGCTATCCATTGGTGACTGTCATGGGCTCCTTTACAGGCTTTCCTACTTTGAGCATGGGGAAACTGTTGAGACCTGGCTCCACATGGAGACATATGGAGATCCATATATGGAGTTTGATATGTTTCTGCAGTGTTTAAGACATTCCTATGGGGCTAATGGAAAAGACGCAGGCCCTATGGGACACCCCACCTTGAGTGTCAGCAGGAGACTGTAATATCCGAAAGTCTGCAAGAGGGCAGGAGGCACAAAGCAGTGTTCCTGCAGAGCCAGCTGCTTCCATCCTGCACTGTCCATGTTGCTCTGGGGAGGCTGATTTGCTCACCATGGTGCCACAGGTGGTCAGGGATTCTCCAGAGATGGATTTTTAACATACCAGAGGCAATGGCTAAGGGGAAATACAGCAGCTGTGCCAGTACGTCCCTTTGGTGTCTTCTCCTGGCTGTATTTCACATGTACCTTTCAGCTTGCCAAACAGTAAGGAAACATTAAAGGGATGCTAGTGTATTGAAAATATAGCTTCTGATATAAAAAGATTTTAATAAACACCATTTATTAATAGGTAAGCCAGACTCTGAGAGAATAATCAATATAGATCCATTGATTTCTGTGGATTAATGGTAGCTAGTGTGTTTTGGAAATTATTTACAAACTTCCTTTTTAAAAACATAAACATTTTTTTGGTTGTTTTGCTTTGTTCTCTTCTTGGTATTGATAAGAATCTCCTCAGGAGAGGAAAATTGATTTAATAAATGACTACACTCAAAATGCTGTCAAATGCACAATGTAACAAACTGCAGGAAATAGAGGACATTCTTCTTTCACCTATAGTAATTTTAGGAGTTGCTTGTAACTATAACAGGCACTAGATTTTCAGGGAGAAATGAGATTTTCATTTTAATGGTGCCTTTTCAATTTCTAGAGCTAAGCTTTTAATATTTCCCTCCAGCATTTATTTTAAATATAGAGCATTTAACGACAGTTTGAAAAATTGTATTTGCTTTTATATGATTTATTTGTGAATTATTTGATGGGTCACACAAAAAAGACAGTGTATACTTTTATTACCCATATTAAATATGCTCAGAGTGTACTAAGCAAATCATAAAATATACTATGTATCTTATATGATGGCAGTAATTCATAAAGCCATTGTGAGTTTCCCAGAACTGTGAGGGCATGCAGAAAATCAGACTGTCTTGAGCAAACTCAATAAACAGGATATTCAAACTGATGAGTTTAAATAAGGGAGAGGTTTACATTTGAAGAGAAGATATGATTGAATGTGTTAATAGCTTATTAAACATGTTTAAAGCACCGTTCACCTCACTTTCTTATTTTGGTACATTTTTCTGTGTCTGGTTTCCACCAGCTCTAACACGTGTTTTTCTAGTGCCATTGACAAGATTGTACTGACATGGAGAAAAGCAGAGACGAATCCAACTACTTTTACTAATAGTGTCTTCTCTCATTTTGAAGGGGAAAATATTCTGGTTTAAACAACTTGTGATGTTGGTCCGGTACAAAATCCAAACTTGAGAACCATCCTCTTGGGCTTTGATTCCCCACATCTACTCACATGACTGAGCACTTTCATTTGATATCAACTTCCATGGGATCTGTTGGTCTGCAGCACTAACAGCTATTTCTAATCATTTAGCATATCCTCCATGCCTCCAGAACTTCCTGGGATGTTTTTCCTTGTGCAGAGCTTCATTAGACCTTGCAGCCTGCCCATTCACTATTGTTAGGACAGAGAAAAGCATCTACACACTGATCTCCAACAAACCATGAATGCTAAAATGTGACACCAGACTTCATGCTCCCATTGTGAAAGGACAGGAAGTGAAAACCTGGGTTATCAGCTACACTGAGATGGCTATTGCTGCACGATATGCACTGCTGCAGAAGTGCTCCTGGCTACTTCACTCTCAGCCCTGATCCCCTGAAGCCTGCTTCCATGTTGAAATGTAATTCACTGTCTTTCAAGGCTCTGTGGAGAACTGAATATAGATGGCAGAAGACTGTAATTTGAACAGTATAAATGTTTCTGTTGTTCTTGTCTTGGGTGCACAAAAATGCCTGCAACCTTGAGGGAATGGTTATGGTTGGTATATCCATCATAGCTTAGAGCATCCAAAACATCAAGGTCAAAACAAGAAGAACTAACCACGATCTCTGTCCTGGGATAAATAAAACTCAGAACCATTTCCAAGACACACTTTGCAGAAGTCAGGCTGATAAAGCTTTAGTCAAGTATGGCAACACTAGCAACAATCTTCTAAGATCAGTGTGTTAGAAAAAAAGAAACAACAATGCCCTAATGACTACAAAACCTCTCTGTTCTATCCTTAGACACACTGTGCATTTGACAGGTAATTCGGAATAGAACAAGATAGAAGTCTTTATGAACTGCCACCATTGGTAACTCATCAATTGTGAAGAAAAATAGCCGATACCTTTTGACAGTTGTTTCTCAGAAGTATCCAGCATCTGGGCTGGACAGATTACATTCATCCCTCAAACATAAAAAATGAGGTGCTGGAATTAAATTGTCTAATAGGCAGCAGAGATTATGGTGAATTGATGCCATCCAGGGAAGAGGTTCCTCAATTAATCACACAGAAAGTAAAGAGAGGAGGAAAAAAACCCAGTTCCTACTAACTCTTCAGAATGGAAAGTGGTGTTAAGTATGCAACTGCTGGAGTCACTTCACTAAGGAAAAGAATATTTCCTCCAAATCCTGACTCAAGTTCTGTGCATTGAACCTAGAAATAATGTTTGGAGACAGATTATTCTTTTTAATTTTCTCTTTTGCTGACAGTGACAAAAATGAGGGTGATAGGAAATAATTTCTCCCAGAGTGTTACTCTGTCAAAGGTGTTTTCCTTAGGGACCATGACACTTTCTTATAGCTGCAGTTAAACTGCTGTAATTTATACTAGAATTAGGAGAGATGAATTTTGGAAACTTTGGAAATGTTGATAGTTTTATGATGAACAGTTTTCATTTACCATTTTATGTACTGAGGGGGGAGAGGAGACAGAAATCTTGCCCACAATTTTGCTAACACTTCTCTCTTTTAAATGATAATAGGTCGTGTACTGGACCTACAGAAACCATAGGTTAAGTGTAGCCTTAAAAAGATACTCCCAAGAAAAAGGGAAAATATAATCTCTGGAGACACTTCTGAAATTTCTAACTCCTTCTAGAAATGTATTTCCTTTTATCAGGGAATATAAATGACAACTAAAACCTCCTTTCTCCCCACCTTCTAGAAGAAGGATTTGTGTGTGGGTTTTTATATTTACTTGGACCAAGAAAATGATCTCTGAAGAAGATAGAATTAAAGGACTCTTCAAAGGACAGAGTAAAGCCGGGGGGGGGGGGGGGGGTCGGGGGGGAGGAAGGAAAAACA
>JAAGNO010004088.1:1099-19995 GCA_033439905.1 Ceryle rudis | reverse complement strand
AGATGGTTAAATCTCTCTGCAAGTTTCAGGAAGTAACACGTTGATTTCAACTCATCCATCCCAAATGAAAGTGTCACTTATCCTTGTCTTTTGTGTCATATTTGTATTTTTTTCCTTTTCTTGGGGGTTTTTGTTTTTTCGGTTTTTTTTTCTTTTTTTTTTTTTTTTTTTGAACCAACTAGTAGAAATGAAAGAAAATCTAGCTAGAGCATGTCTACTTCACATTTTTTTTGGATTAACAAATGGATTTGTGCCCAGTTTAGAGGTGGGTTTTCCTCTGGTACTTAAAAGTGCTTATGTTTAGATTTGAATTGTTTGCATCAGGACAGTTGAATTATCTTCACTAAGAAAGGATTTGGAGTGGATGTTCAATTTTCTGTATGTTGTCATGAGCAGTCAATTGTTAAAGATGGTGTGATAGCCAAATCCAAAACTCAGAATCTGGAAACATTTGGATTTTATCATCCTGTTACGGGAGGGGTATGTGTGTGTGAGAGAGACTGATGCCAATAAAAACAATGAATCTCTGGCAAGAGAGCTATTTGAAAAATAGTTTCCTTGGAAACTGATTTATACTTCATACATGCTATCTTTGAGATAACAGCCTTTTTCTTATCAAAACACCCACATGGCAGCAAGTATCTGTACTTTCCCTCTCTGTTTCAGGGAGAAAGAAAGGTTAGAAAAAAATTGATCAGTTCCGAATATTTTCCTTTTCTTCTGACCTGTTCTTTCCTAGTACAATTATTTTCCGTCCCAAAAAGAAATGCATGAAGGTTTATGTTTGTCATTCCTGCTGCTTAACTCACAGTATTGATGGGAGTTAACATTTAAAGGCTGAGAAGTGATGTACTGTCTCTGAAAGAGTGTTTCATGATTGGGAAATGCCACAGAACTTGTTCCCAATATTTGATAGTCTTCTGTATTTAAAACAATGATTGATGTGATAATTACGTCCCAAAGGCTAGTGTAAGTTTTATTTTCTGATGGTGACAGCTGTTAGCAAGTTTGTTTTCTTAAAGCTTGCTCATGCATTTCCTTTGAACCCCAAGAAATATATAGATGCAGTTTAATGAATTGAGAACCCTGAAAAACAAACAAGCCTTTCTAGAGAAAATGAAGGCAGAAACACCTTCTGGGTACTTTTTTTTTTTTTTGATGTAGAGTCACTTGACTGTGTTATTATATTTACAAAGTTTTGAACACATACTTGCTTTAGGAGTCTAGCATACAACATCATTATTACAGCCTCAAATTTTATACAGTAAATATGTCTTTAAGTCAGACATAGTACAGCTCCTGCCCTACACTCACCTGTGCAAATCCAAAGGACTTGTGTGAACTGTGATGAAGTGTGAATTCAAGAAATGGCCTCAAGTGGAAGCTACTGCAAGTTCCTAAACTAGAAGCCAGCTCTATCCGCACGAGTTTCCAATGCTTTGGGGTGGTTATAGCCTGTTGTCCTGTCCTTCTGTACTAGAAACTACAGAACCTGAGATAAACAAAAAGAGTATTGTTTCAATAAAGATTGCATGTTTGGACTCACTCTGGAAAATCCATGTTTGTACAACTTTCCAAAACAACCTGTATGAAGTTTATAGTTAAGTCAACAGACTTTACATCCAGTGAAATTGCTTGTGTTAAAACCCTATAATCCAGACTGAACTAATTGATTATATTGCAAAAGCAAACAGCTGTAAAGTTGTAAAGCCAAAGAAAAGATGGGTCAGCTTGAGTCACTAGTATTTGCATAATCAATTTTTTCAGTACTAGCAAGCTTCTCTGAATTTTTAGACAACAGTAGGCTACCAAGCTGTCTTTCATATCTACATGACTCAGAGTTTCACCAAGGTGTTGTTTTTCTTTCTTTTTTTTTTCCCTCTCTCATCTGAAATGAGGCTAAGGAAACAAAAAATAAAGCTAGAAAACTCACCATCTGAAATCTTGTGGTTGCAAAGAGAAATCACCAGTAAAGACCAGTTAACCCAAATACTGTAATTTTTATTTCTCAGCAAGATTAGAGATGCTTTCCTGCTGATACATAAGTAGATTTTTTTTTACTCCCAATAAAGACTGCAATACAGCTGTACTTCTATAATCATAACTGGTTACATTATTATTATATAGTTACCAATCAGTAGTTCACTAACCAAAAGAGCAGTAATATAAAATCCCACCTTTTTCGAATGCAGTAATTCATCATTTAGTTTACATTACTAGCTTAATTTTCACTCATTTAGAAAATTCCCTTTTGTAGATACCCAGAGGAATTTTGATAACTAATGTGCCAGGAATTCCTGTGAGTAGAAAGAAGATGGAGAAGCACTCGGCTTAAAATTTTTTGTGACCAGACACTAACACTAAACCAAACTAGAACTCTGTTTTCCAGGCTGCATATTTTGAAACTTAAGGTTTGGATTCTGTAGCAAAATGCATTAACAGTTAAAGATGACAGTTATCTTACTGTTTGCTTTTTTCTTTTGGATCAATTTATTTTTCTGAAAGTAGCGTCTCTGCAGTGGAGTGTGAGAGATCAAGGCCATCACCCTGCTCCCTGGACCATGTCCTGTGCAATATATACTTCAGGCCTCAAACTTCTGCATCCAGTCCAATTTAGTCATCCAGTCTCCCAGACCCATCAATGGAAAGGAAAGCATGTCTGACAGGTACCTGTCAAGACTACTTTATACAACCATTGTAGGATGTTGGGAATTATGTTCTGTAGATGGTTGACAAGCACTATTTACTGTGGAAGGAGCACAGATGTATCAGACAAAATATTTTGCTTTTAGGTAGCTAAAGTTAGGTATGATGAATCCCACCATAAACCTTTAAGCCGTTAAGTGTATGTGAGAAAACAGAGCACTGTGAGGATAATTATGCCAAAGATAGTGAGCGAGATACTACAATATGTAAGTGCACAGGTGTCATTGCTTAGACCTAGCCAGGAGCTGAGCATCACTGCTCACACATCTATCCTCCCTTACCCTGAATGGGAAGGAGAATAGGGAGAAAAAGGCAAAACCTCATGGGCTAAGATAAGGAGAATTGAATAGAACAACACAAAAGAAGAAACAACAAGAACAGTAACAGTAATGAAACAATGCACAAAACAAGTGATACAGAATGAACCTGACCAAACGGCACTGCCACAGTGTGGATCCTGACCACCCTGCTAGAGCCCACACTTCGGCAGCCCAGCCACCATCCTTATATAGCAGGCATGATGTTAGTATGGCATGGTATGGTATGGTATCAGTAACGCTGCCTTGTTCAGTTGTCTGTCCTGGTTGTGTCCCCCTCCCAGCTCCTGGTGAAAATTAACCCTATCCTACCTGAATTGCCTTTGTGTTCTTTGTTAATCTAGGTATGGCTAATTAGAGTCATGATCCTGTATCTACTGGAGTCATTTAAAGATTTTTCCATTTAGAACTATAGAATGGTTTGATTTGGAAGGAACCTTAAAGCTCATCTAGTTCAAACCCCACTGCCACAGGAAGGGACACCTCCCACCAGAACAAGTTACTCAAAGTCCCATCCAACCTGGTCTTGAGCACTTCCAGTGATGGAGCATTCACAACTTCCCTGGGCAACCTGTTCCAGTGTCTCACCACCCTCATAGTGAAGAACTTCTTCCTAATTGCTAATCTAAATTTCACACTCTTTCAGTTTGAAGCCATTATGTCTTGTCTTATCTCTACAAGCCCTTAAGGTCTTCAGGAACAGAATCAAATTGTACTGAAAACATTGTGGTCTCTCAGATTATTTTATGAATGATCTTTGGGGAAAATATACTTCTGTTTTTAATTTGTTTTAGTGGCTATAAGATGTTATTTTTGGTTGGTTGGTTTGGTTGGTTGGTTGGTTGGTTTAGCCTTAAGGCTTATCCTACCTGAATGTAGGCACCTTGTAGAAGTGCGTGAATTAAAAACTTCAGTCTAACCAAGGATCCTCAATTCCCTCTCCAGTCACTAGAAAGAGACTCCTTCTCAGTGGACTTCACATCTTGTGTTCAAAGGACTGCCTGAGTATGCTATCTCACCAGTGACCTCAAAGTGAACATATACTCCTAAATGCTTGGGATTTAGATGTTACATGAATTATTTAAATGTTATGATAACCATATAGTGACTGTCAAATATGTTATGAACTCTTTATACCAATTTGGAAAGAGTAATTTAAGATTTTATGTCTTATTGCTACAACTTATGTAAGCCACACAAGTATCAGCCTCTGTTATTTGGTAACTCTAATTTCCTTGACTTTGATAAGAATAAGTGGGAGTAACAGGATACTGTTTTTTTATTTTGTTCCCAGAAACATTCCAGATTTAACATCCCTTGTGTGATAATTTAGAAAATCATTTGTGTACACGTTTATTTTCCTTTGACTTCAGCATGATAGAAGTCCAAACTTGGATTTAAGTATGCAAATATGTTCCTGGGTATGGCCCATACCCATTTACACATTTAGATAGGGTTAAAAATCTTGTACAAGGATGGTAGTCACAAATAGTCAAAAATGAAAATGTTTTGTGAAATGTGAGCATTTTAACCCTATTTTCATTATTTCTATAATTCTAAAATTCTTTCTAGAATTTCTGTAAGTTCATTATTTCTATAATTTGCATTCTTTCTAGAAAGAAAATAAAGCCTTAAATGGTAGTCATGAAAAAAAGAAGGAGAAATCTCCAGTCCTTAAACCCCAGTGAATGTTTCTGCACTCCTTACTTTTTTTCCTGCTGTCCCATTAGTTACTGAACTGTTTATGCAAATTAAGAGCACTTCATTTGTGGAATGTGAGAAGAGCTGCCTTTATAGTTTAGAGAGTAAGGCATTTGTCTGAGCTGTGGGTAATCCTCTTTCAGGCTCCTGTTGTAAGCAAGAGTACACTGCATTCCCCCCTCATTTTGACCATAAATTTTATATTCCTATCAGAGTTATTTGTTTTTAAGGAAATCTGGGGTAAAAAGAAAGCATTCAAGACAATTCCCAAATCTAGATATAAGGACAAGTAGTCAAGAGAAGTAACACAACAGAACTGACTTGATAAAGTATGCTTTCTGAAAACTCTTTATCTTCCATACTTATATAGTGCTCTATGTATTTTGACAAAAGGTATCATTTCACGGAGTGATTGGAGTGTTAAATCCTCATAGCCTTTGGCACACAAGCTAAAAAAAAAAATAAAATAACAAACCTAACCAAACAACACAAAAAAACTCCATAGTAACAATTGGCAAATGCCTAGCACAGCTGCATTATTGCCTATAAAATTGGGAATGTAACAAACTCATATCCAGTGTAAATGAGATAGATAAACCCATATAGTGTGCTCTCCAAAAATGATTTTAACTCATCATCAATAATGAGAAAAGTGTCTAAATACCTTAAAGGGACACTTGAAATTTATGCAGTTTGACACTTAAAAAATTCAGAAACATCCAAAGTAGTATGAAAATAACAGATCTAGGGGTTAATAAAAATGCACAATTCGCAATATAATTCTCAGTCAGACAGGATTTATTTCAAAAGGAAAAGTTCAAACAAAATGCCAATTTAAGGAAGGCAACCATTTCATTTTAGAATATAAACAAACTCAACCAGGAAAAAAAAGACATGAGGAGAGGAAAATTGCATTGTGTTAGTGGCTTCAAATGTCAACTTCTGCTTTGTCAGCTCCTGATCATAGTTCAAGTTTCAGATAGCACGAAAATGTGCCTTGCAGCTTGCAGCGGCTAAGAACTTTGCTATATGCTATATTCGTATAGGCTATAACAATTTAATTTGAATTTTGTTTCCAAGGAGATATTTCTTTGTCACTTTATTACTCTTTTATTTGATACTTCTTTTGAACCTTAATATTTTAACTAGTGACTTCATTTTGAAAGATGACTTTCTGGCCTCTCTTCAAGGAATAACTTTTTAACATGCTTTAGTACTAAATGAATTGAATCTCAGGATAAAGATCTAAAGCATATCTAACTTTAGTTGTATGGTTCTGCCATCTTCTGCTGTTTCTTTTTTAACAAATGCCCTGCTCTCAATTTTATTTTTTTCTCTTGTGTGTTTTGTTTCTGGGCATCTGTCAGCAGCAGTGACCTCTGTGCAGAACGGTCAACATATCTTGGGCCTAATTAGGATGTCAAAACTGGCAGATCCACCTATCTTTTTGACACACATGTTCTGTGTCGTCAAAAGAGAGCTTTTAAATTTAGTCCCAGGCCTCTTCTTCTCCATCTTCTGTTTTGACATCTCAGGACTACATCACGACATTGCCTATGACTCACGTATGTAACTTGGGCATTAGCTTCAACTTGAATGTCTCTCTAAGCTCTCCTAACTGGGGTATGGCAAAATCTTTCACGTCATTTACCCCATGACCTTCAAGCACATGACTGAAATTGTCTTCCAGGCTCTTGTGCATTAATTACAGTGGGATGGTTTTTCTGGCTTAAGATGTCACCTTGCCTTAACCATGTTGATGTTGGATTCTGCTCCTATAGAAGTGATTGTTTTAGTCTGTGTCTTGAACCATCCCCTATGTCTTGTCTTTCAGTTTCCTTGATGGTTGGTTACTCTGAAGCACACTTGCCATCTTTATCTTCATGAACCTCTATGGCCTGTCTTTTTTTAATAAAAATTTTTGATTCCTACCTGTGGCTGATGATGTCTACTGTCCCATTGACATTTCATTTATTACCCAGTCAAATGCCATTTTTGGACCAGCAGAAGGAATAGAGTGTACTCCCAGCAAGTTTGCTGATGATACAAAACTGTGTGGAGTGGATGATACACTGGAAGGCTGTGCTGCCATTTAGCAAGACCTGGAAAGGCTGGATAGCTGGGCAGAGGGGAACCTAATGAATTTCAACAAGGGCCAGAATAGAATCTTGCCCCTGGGAAGGAATAACCCCATGCACCAGTACAGCTTAGGGGTTGACCTGCTGGAAAGGTCAAACTTCTTTCTGCAGAGAAGGACCTGGGAGTCCTGGTGGATAACAGGTTAACCATGAGTGTGGTCATCAGATACAGGGAGGTTCTTCTTCCTCTCTACTCTGCACTAGTGAAGCCACAACTGGAGTACTGTGTCCAATTCTGGGCTCCCCATTTCAAAAGAGACAAGGAACTACTGGAGAGAGTCCAACAGAAGGCTGCAAAGATAATGAGGGGGCTAGAATATCTATCTTAGAAGGAAAGGCTGAGAGCCCTGGGGCTGTTTAGCCTGGAGAAGAAAAGGCTGAGAGGGGATCTTATCAGTGCTTACAAATATCTAAAGAGTGGGTGTGAAAAGAATGGAGCCAAACTCTTCTCAGTGGTGCCTTATGATAGGGCAAGGGGTAACAGGCACAAACTCAAACACAGGAAGTTCCGCCTGAACATAAGGAAAAACATCTTTACTGTGAGGCTGACAGAGCACTGGAACAGGCTGCCCAGAGAGGTTGTGGAGTCTTCTTTTCTGGAGACTGTCAAAACTCACCTGGACGCATTCCTGTTCAACCTACTCTAGGTGAACCTGCTTTAGCAGGGTGATTGGACTAGATGATCTCCAGAAACACCTTCCAACCCCTACCATTTTGTGATTCTGTGACTGTCTCCTGTGTTGTCTTTTGTATGCAGGAGAAACTACTCGTAAACAGCTACAAAGCATTTTGTTCCTCTTCATCATATCTCTCCACACAAATCACATTTCTTATGCTGCTAAAGCTGTTTTGCTAATGTTTCTTTCCAACATGCCTACTGTTTATTCTCACAACTTCTGTGTATTTCTATCTGTGTATTTACAGTTATCTGTTTTGTATTGTCTTTTAAATGGATTATATAATTCTTGGGGTAACATCCAACTTTGAAGTACGATCCTATAAATTCTAGATTGCAGTAACATAAATAACATATTTATACATAAATTGTTGTTAGAGGTAAGTCTAATCTAGAACGCAGGCTGTTATAATCATGTTAAAAATGCTCCTTGCATTTATGTTATCTTCTAAAGCAGTGACAGATAGTCTGTATTTTTTCCAAGTAAATTTGTTTTCTGAGCAAGACGAGTTCTAAAATAACTTTTCCTGCTTAAGAACAGCCAATTCAAAATAGTGATACTGAGGAGCTCGTATATATGCCATTAATATGTTCTTTTTACTGTGAATGAAAGAAATGCTGCATTTTGTGGTGCTGAGAAATAGGCTTTCATTAAAACAATTTTCAAACAATGTTGTTCTAAGCATGTTTTTTTCAAATGGATTATAGTTTCATCTGAAAGTGGCATGAAATTTTCTGTGACAGGGAAGGAGCTAATACTATTTTACTTAAATGAAACTGCGTAAGAGTTGACTATTTGTACATCACCAGACTCCAGGAGATTGCAGTCACTGTCTCTTTTCCCAGTGGTGGAATGCCCTTCATTTACTTCCTCTTGTGCTCCCAACGTTGCCTTCTCTCCCTCAAGTACACTGCAGTTCTTATGACCTGAACAAATGGCAACTATGTGCAATGATTAGAGGAAACGTTTCCAGTATTTAGAGTTGGAGCTGACAGACAATTAATTCCAATATTTTATTTTAAACTTGAGTTAAACAAAATGTAAGGATGTGACCAGTTTCACTGCTTCATATGGAAATAATGCAAAGATTTGACCTTAGAGTTCCATAGGTATTCATATTTTACATAAATCGCATACTGTATGTGCTATTTTCTTATTTTCTGTGCATCAAAATGCTTGATCCCATAAAAGTATACTGCAGGACAAGACATCTGCTGCATACAATCTAAGGGGCTGTTCCTCCATGTGCCGTTCTCTACCAACAACCTTTTGCCATTCTCTGCCAACAGTATTTCATCTGACATATTTTAAGAGGAGTCTTGTCTTCAGTACTTCTATGGCTATGACCTCATTTAATCTTCATCTACCCCAGAACAATGATCCTTGTTTTTTACTCAAACAACTCACCTTTTTTTCCTTTTCTTACCTCCAGACAACTTGAATATACTGACTGTCATGTGAATTTTGTCTTTTCCACTTCACACAACTAAGTGTGACATTTCTGACATTTATGTGACATTACTGACATATCCAATGACTTCTTGACTGCATCAAATAGTCCAATCTCATGGCCTATGACCTATCAGGTGCATAAACTCCCCTGATCCTTATTGCAGTCTTGATTTTACTGATTTTCTTGATTGCATTTGGTTTTGTCAGCTTTTGCAACCCCAACACCTCTAATGTCTTATTATTGCTTGAAATGACCATCAAGGTGACCTCCAATACTGTAATGTCAGCCTTCTCAAGTCCATTCAGAATGCTAGTGGATAATCTCTTTGCTATCACAGAAGACTTGAGCTTTTTGGAAAATGATGCAAACACCTCTCACAGTTAACTGCAACCTGAAAAAAAAAAAAATCATCTTCAAGTATTTTGACAAAATGTTTTTAAAAATATTTTTTTACATTCTTAGTTTTGTTAAACCCAAATGAGGAAAGAACAAGCTCTCCTTTTAAGATTTCTACCTCCTCAGTCTCAGAGAGATTAAAAAAGGAGATGGGATGGGAACTTCTCATTCAGTCTAACTTAGAATCAGAATTCTTTTTGTTGAAATCTTAACAAACCACACAGAATAGTCCTACAGGAGTGAATGTTCCCAGCCCCTCAGTAAACACCATGACAAGGTAAACTGAGCAACCCAAATAGCAGCTGCTACCTCATTCCCTTCTCCTTGTAATGCATTTGTAATACATTAATTGCTCTTAGACCATACCTCTCAATGCTTTTCACTCACCTGTCTGGAGCATAGTTTTGTTGGATGTCCAGGACAGCCGGGCTACAAAAGGAATAGTGACTTTGGACTTGAATTCAATGTTTTTATAGAAATAATACCTGCCTCTGTTCTCTTCTACATTTCTTGTCCAGATCTTCCACATTAAGTTTTCTTTTCTTCTTGCAGCCTTGCCTTCATGATTTGCTTTTTGTCTAGAGATAACTCTTCCACATATCTAGCAAGCATCAAATGCACCTTTAGGCCTATCTGTCCTGAAAAGTCAATCATTATGTTAGACCTATTTAAAGGAAGTCTACCAAAATAGAAAGGATCAGACTGCTGCTTCTTCAGAAAAACATTTTTCATATGTTTCTAGGCTCTTGCTCATAACAGACATGTCTCATTTACCTTGCTACCCCAGAGACTTGTTTTGTAATGGAGAGTGATTGGGATGGATTTTGCTGCTGTACGGAGTCCTGGTGATCTCAGCTTCCATGAGATAACATAGTCTGGCTGGTAGGGAAACACTGCACAGCATTCTAACAATAAGCCCATTTTTCATTAGGAAACTACAGTGAAATTGCACTTCTGTGAACAGCCCTTCACTGTGAAAATCTGTTTTCCACCACTAGTGAACTTTAAGGAATATCCTCCGTCAAGGGTAGTCGTTCATTTTTCTTGTGGGAAAAGAAGAATGAGGAAAAGAAATGTCCAGATTTTCAACTGTGACCATCTAAATATTTTTTAAATCTCTTTCCACGTGTGCCAAATTTCATATATGTTTCAGGCACTTTTCAGATATTCTGAGTAGAGGGATGTTCAGATCAAAAGGTGTTACACAAATTTCTGGGAGCCAGGCTGCTTTTGTCTCTATCTAATATTTAAAAAACTGGCTGCTTTCAAACACTTATGTCACCTACCACCAGAAACCCAGGGTAGTGTTAGCTCTGTAATCCTGATCCAGCACTCTCATCTTTCCCATCTCCTTCACAGCAGCTTGGCTTTTTGTTTCACCTCTTTTCAATCTAGAAAGTGTATTAATAATGTGTTGTGGTTGTAATTGCTGTTTTCTGTATATGCAAGGTTACTACCCTGACCTCTTAGAGAAGACTCCAGAAATGCTTTATGCATAACCATGCATATTCAACACAATGCATACTCATGAAGGAAATAGATTAAATAATACTTTAGAAAGTTGAGGCATTATACATATAAATACATTCTGTTTATATCTTCCATGTTGACCTCTGGTGAATGAATATGCAACATCACCTTTTCTCAGAGGTGTACCTGTCATGAGATGGGGACAAATGCTTTTATGTCTGCCAGTTACAGAGGCACTTCATGCAGATTCATTGGCAATTCTGAATGGAGAGGGGTAAGCACTGGTGCTGTGTCTGTCTTCCTCAATCAATAAAGACAGTTAGTGACATGAAGCAGAAATTCAACTTGTACAGAAGAGTACTAGGGACCATGTGAGGTTGTTTGGAACTAATGCAGATCACTGGATAATTCAGAAATTATAATGAAAAGCTCCTGACATGCCTGAAAGATAAATGCATCAGAGGTGAGAGCTGGAAGAGACCTACTATGTCACCTTATCTATAGCCAGCTGCTAGGGGAAGATTGTTTCTAGCACAAACACAGTGAGATCAGACCGGAAAACTTCTAGCCTGGATAAAAAGAGAGGTTTGTTTCCTTTGTTTGTTGTTGATTTTTTTTGTAGGTGGTTTTGTTTTGTTTTGTTTTGTTTTAAGACAGACCTTGTTTAAAAGGTGTGCAGCTTGATACAGATTTAGGCTCACCCTCAGCAACAAAAATTTACCTCACTCTGTACTTAACCACTTTCTGAATCAAGACCATGTATCTTTTCTTTTCTTTTTAGATTCTTCCCTTTTTAAGCTATTGTTTCCATGGTTTTATACAAGGATTTTGAAATAAGACAGATATTACTACTAGTTTCACTCAGGAATTTCCATGCTGTATATAAGGTATTTTGTACTGTTTATTGTATAGATAAAGAAGTTTTACACTCAGTGTGATATAAGTAGTGATGGTGATGGGCTGATGAAATGAAAGCTGCAATTTGTACATCCCAGGGAAAAAATAATCCTGCTTCAAATGTTACTGCTGAAAAATGATTTCTTAAGACTCCTAGCTTGGTTCTTCATTCATAAAAATGTTTACAAAGTTATATTTCTGTCTCCAGCTTTCTGGTCACATCCATGGAGACCAGCAACCTGTCATCTCCCCACCTGTTTCCTCCCACAGCTTTTTCTCTCTGGCAAAAGCCTATGTAAATTGTTAGAATCTCAGGTAAAGTGCCTCAGCTGTCCTTAGTCTGTGTTTATATAAATGCACTCAAACAATTTCTGAGGACTACAGAAGTATGTTTTTTTCCTACAGCACTGATGGTGTTTAGGCTTTTTCACATAGGTCTTCTGCATTTCTGCTCAAACAGTTAAGATGGGAAAGCAGGAGTTTAAGAAGATGTCACATGCTACCTTTTACAAGGAATAAAAATTGGCTGTTATCATGGAAAAATTAACAAAGGGCTTTCATGTTGGTGACTAATTCACAAATGGATCTGGTCTACTGTAAATTCATTCAGAGACATGGATCCAGCAGAATCTTTGTATAAAAGTATTTGAGTAGTATTGTTTAAGGTCTTGGATAAAGAGCAAACTGAGCTTTTACCTTTGTGTGGTTATTTTGTGTGCTTACTCTTCTGAGACATAAGGAATGAAAGAAATAATTTTTCATATGCATTTCCAAATCTGATTGAATTTCAGTTAGAAATAAAACCTCTAAATTTGAAATTTTCCTATGAAAAGGATTTTCAGGTTTTTTTTAGTCTACAGGCTGGAGAGGTGAATACTATATTAGTGATCTGGGAGAAAGCAAATACAGTTTTACCAAAAATTTAGGGAATTTAAGTTACTTCCTCTATGTATACACACTGAAGTAACAAGTTCCAATGAAACAAAATTTCACTGCAATGTTTTTTTCAACTAAATCAGTATTAATAATTTTTTTTCTCCCATTTACTTTTTTTTTTTCTTTTTTTTTTTTTTTTTTACTATCCAGAAGGGTGTAATCATTCCTGTTTACATCAGTGGGACTGGTGAAGCAGGAGGTTGTGGTCTTTGCTTCATTAGTTTCTAAGCACCACTACTTTGAAGAAAAGATGATAAATTGAAGGCAGTTCAGAGAAGAGCAACAAAAATGATCGAGGGAGTCAGGACAGGTTGACTTATGAAGAAAGTCTAGGTAACTAGATGAGTTTGTCTTGGCAGAGGGGACAGAATAACATACCACAACATTGACATGAGGCAGGTGAGAAATTACACAGTGCAGCAGACAGGGTTGTAACTAGGAGTAATGGGATGGAATTGCAAGAGGAATTTTTTCACTGAATCTTCATGTAAATATCCTGACAGTGAGATGTATTAGACTGTGGAATAGTGCCCCAAGGGATACTGTTGAAGCCTTGTCACTTGAGTCATTTGATGCTAGAAATGACAAAATACAAGAAAGTGAACTATCTTGTTTTGCTCTTCTCTATCACCAGTGTCTGTATTTCTCTAATGCACAATTATGAATTTACTGCAAGGGAAGCTGTGTTGGCAGAGGTAAGACACATAAAATTGTCAATAGCAAAAACCACAAGAATATAATGGCTAAATGTTTTTTGGTTTTGAAAATGTTCTCATTTCCAAGTTTAGCTGTCAAAACTCTTCTTTACAGCCACAGACATAACTGTGACTGAAAGCTGTGACAAGATGCTGATTTCAGACACAGAGGGGAGGAAATCTAGTCATCATACAATAAAAACAAGAAAAAAAGGTAAAGAAAAGTATGTCTCATGGGGAAAAAATGGCAGTTTGTAAACTCAAACGGACAGCTCAAATGACTAAACCTACTGCCACTTGTACCAGATCATGATCTGGCCCAAGGAAAGTCTATGTAATAATATTTGAGTTTTCTCCCACACTCCTCTGGCCCTTTCATACATTCCCTGTTTGATAATGCAGAGTGCTCTGTCAATTGCTTTCTTTTCTTGTTGCAGATTAAGAGTGTAATTTATTGTTGTGATCTGCATGCACTGCATTTTGTAGGGGGTCAAGGACAGTTAATACCTGAGTATTTATTTCATCCTGTGACTATGCAACTCATCGCATATTTGAATGCTTCACCTCCATTCTGCTCCCTGATATATTTTGTATAGGGATTATGCTTTTCACTCACCCCAAATTGTTTTGTACACATAACAGCATGTATTAAAACTTAAAAGATCTTATATTGGTGGCTGGGTTCTCAGCAGGCTCTCTGAATCAGGTTTTTGTTCAGATGTGTAACTACAAATCCATAAATATATTTTAGGCCCCGTCCTTTCCTGAATTGTGTGGACATGAGTCTCCAACACATTTTTGAAGATCTGGATTTAGGCCTGTGTACAGATTTTCTGCAATAGGTGCCTAAATGTGTGAAAACTACAATTCAGGAGAAAAAAGTTCACATCAAGATCTTGGTTTTCAAAGGCTGACATACACTGGCTTCCTCTCCAGCTGTTGAGGCAATTGGTTGTGAAACTAGCAATCCCTGATAATAGGTCAGTTTCTCATGACTATATTAAACATAATTGTTTTAATGTTAAAGTAGGCATCTGAATATAAGAAGGAGAAATAAGTATCTCTCCCTATATAAATCTTAGTGTGTGCTACTTCAAAATCTTGTGAGGTGTAAAAGCAGTCTTTAAGTATTATGACAAATTAGTGTTTCTGATCTTTGCTTCTTGCTTCTGCAGAATTCAAGGCTGATTTACATCCAGAAAGCTAAGACTGCAATATTTGTAGAACTATTAATTGTTTACATGAAGTGTGAGAAGCATGATTCTATTTTGAGTAGCTACTCAGATGAGAGATTTAATACCACTTAAGTGAAACTTTTTTTTCTCTCTTCCTCATGCCTAGACCAAAAGTAGAAAAAAGAAGATGAAGGCTGAAATATAAGAATAACAGGTTTTGAAATGTACAATAAAATAGAAAATACTTTTTGATGAACAGAACTTACTAAGAGAATAAAGGGAAGGGGAAAGAAGGGGATTGTAGTGAATTCAGTGCTGAAATCATCTGATATTGAAAAGCTTTTAGTGAAAAATGAAAGAGCTTTGTGGAAACCAATTTAAGTTGCTATTGTTTATAAAGGTCCCAAATTATTCTTAACTCCAAATTACCCCCAACTAGGTATATATTTCTTCCTCTCCTTTATGAGACTGCCAAAATTCAACATTCTAGCCTGCTTCTAACCTTCCTTATGAGGCTCATTCCAATCCTCCTTGGAATTCTTAAGAGCAGACAGACTGCTGAAATGCTTGGCATTTTCATGAAGATGATTGAATAAAAAAATGCTACAATAAAAAAGAAAAAGGTGGGGGGAGCACAGCTGTGAATTTTTTTTCATTCTTCTTCCAAAAATTTGGTGAGCTTGAGGTATGGTGTTCAAATAGAGCTGGTTTATCTTTAAGAGAACAGCTCTGTGCCACACAGAACAGCATGCTTCTGAAGATGCATACTTCTTTAGCCCCTTTAATGCAGAGATTAAATGGTGTTGTCTGACCCTGGGCTGATTAACAGAAACCTCATTAAAACTGAGTTTAGGGGAAGTTTCTGGTTTTGTAGACAAAAATGGTAAGGAAAGGACATTTATGGACAAAGAGAAAAAAAAAATGGGCTTGAGAGAAATACTTTTTAAAATTTAAACTCACACAGAATCACTACAGTTGGAAAAGACCTTTCAGATCATCAAGTCCAGCTATTGAACTGTAATACTCCCATGCAATGGCAAGTAGGAGTTTATGCAGGTTTGAGTTCAAGTAAAATCACCTTAATACAGGTAGAAGACTGTGTTTCCAGGGTTTGATCTATAGGTCCTTTGTCTTACTCCTGTCACTTGAAAATTAGGTGCAAATAGGTGCCCATGTCATTCACTAAAAAGTATGTTGCCTTATAACTGCTTCAGAGCTCCTGCCTTGGCTTATAGAACCTCAGGGCTACGCTGGATACCAGACCACCAGCCAAGTAAAGAATATGGCAGTTCAAATAGGATCCTTGGGTTTTGGCACTTGGGCTACAATAACCTCATGTAAAGCTCTAGGGTTGGGGAAGAGTGGCTGTAAAGCTGCCCAGTGAAAAAGGATTTGAGGGTGTGTCTTGTCCCATTCAGTGGTTGAGAAGGGAGGTGAATCGTAATGATCCCCTGAAGGAAGCTCTCCCTGCAAGGCAGAGGTGCAAAGGCACTAGTCACAGCAATCACTCGGAGGAACAATGCAAACAATTTATTGGTTTTCCCTGAGAAAAACCAATAAACTGTGGATAAAGGTGTTTTGGCAATAGAGGTTATTTTCTTATCAGTTACTTTAAGGCACATCTAAGTATCAAGAGAAGAAAAGGAAATTAACTAGAAAGAGAAGGAAAAGAAAAGATGAGTGAGGGGATAGAGAGCAATTAAGATAGAGAGATATCACCACCCTTGGATCCAGTGATGTCTCATGTGATCAACCCAGATCTTGAGTTCGAGTTCTTTGGTGGTGGGTGCACACTGATCAATATTCTTCTGTTTTGTTATACTTTTGTGATATAGATGGCACCCCCAGTTTACATAGGAAGTGTAGAGGCGGTCCTACTATGCATGCGCCCCTTCTGGTGCAATGTCCACTATAGACCTGCCCCCACCATGGCTAGCAGAAGAAATTAAGTAAGGGAAAAGACACCTTCCCACCCATGCAGAACTTGTATCTTCCTATTGTTAATTTATCCTCAAGGACCCAGGAGGCGATGGCAAAGCCACTGAGGGCCACCAAGAGCCATGGACACCTCCTCCTTCCAGGCAGACCTTACTCATTCTCTGTCCAGATCTTATCTCCACACAAGGTTTAAGACATTAGTAGCTGGGCTCTTACAGGGTGTGTGCCCAGGTCCTGGCTTTTATTAGTGTATCCAGCAGGACTAGGGAGGTGATTGTGCCCCTTATACTTGGCACTGGTGAGGCCACAACTCAAATATTGTGTTCAGTTTTGTTTGAATTCTTTGTTTTCCTTTACTTCTGTGTACAGCTTTTGTTTTACCTATGAAACAGCTTTTATATCAGCCCATGAGTTTTCCCACTTTCACCCTTCCAATTCTCTTCCCCATTGCATTGGTGGAGGAGTGAGCGAGTGGCTGGTTGTGGCTTAGTTACTGGTTGGGGTTAGGCCATGACACTCTTCAATCTTAGGAATTCCTCCAATGTACCTTTTAGAGTAAACAAAGGCTTATTTCTCTCCATTAACTCTTCACTTTCCAAAATACTTATAACTAGCTCAATATTGCAGTTCTTGCACTCTTTTATTTAGCTATGGGCCATTCAGAACAGTGCCTTGCTGATTAGAATGTCTGAATAAATACTCCAGCTTTAAGCAGATGATTAATTCATATGGCACATTTCCTCTAGGAATTTATACATGGGCCATAGACTCAGAAAGCAAAGTCAAAGGAGTTACAGCACCTCATGACATATGAAAATATGAGTCCACCTGAAACCAGATCCTAATTCATGAGACTCTGATAAATGTCTCTGAAAAGATCAGGATAATTTGGGTATTAGAAAAAGTGGTTTATGTCAACTTTTCTAGGCTTGATGTTCTGTGACATGCACGAGTAATGATATTCTATTACCTTCCAGAAGTTTTCTTCTACTAATTTCTTTGTAAATTAACTCAGAATCATTTAAAATGAAAGTTTTTCTCCCTTCAAGCTGTTAAAAAGTGATATGGGAATACAACAATGTTAGAATTTTCACACTGCTATGGACGCTTTGAGTTTTCATTAAAAAGTTGATGTTCTCAGTGCCTCCAGCCAAAATTCTAAACAACATTAAAACAGCGCCATTCATGCTGCTATAGGAAAGGCTCCTTCTGTATTTCTCTTTCCTACCCATTTCCAGGAATTTGTTCAGTTGCTGAAAATATTCATTTTGAGTTGAAATGGTATACAGTGCATTGTGTTGCCCTTAGAATTATGAAATTTTTTGCATTGCATTAACAGGTTTTTTAGGAATCAGATACTATTCTAATATGGGACTCTTGTTGTAAAAGCCTTGCCTGCTTCTGCACCTATTGTTCCCCAAAAACATAACATGCACAAGATTGTCTGAAAACTGCCTTACTCTCCAAAAACTGAGGGAAACTTTCCTTATTGCAGATACTTAGCTGGAAGGGATTTCCTCTCACATAACTTTAGCCATGTAAAAATTAAACATGTAGCTGAATTCTTACGAGCAGGTTCCCTCTGGAGACACTGTCATCCTCTGGAGACACCAAATAAATTAGTGACTTTGTCTTCTTTCTAGACTTTGCCTTCTTTCTAGACTTTGCTTCTCTCACCCTCCAAACCCCCTTACTTTTCATTCCAGGACTGGCCATTAATTTGCTAGTAAGCAGTAATATTGTCTACTCCAGAGCCTGCCTCTTTTCCCCTGCCATGAATCATTCAGCCAGAAACTTGATTCAAGAGTGGATTTTCACTAAGGTTTCGTTGTGCAGATCATCTTGCAAGTTACATTCATAACTCATTGTGCTTGGCACCAGCTAGCAACAACCAACAGCATGCAGCTGTCCACCAGCCTATGTCCAAAGAATCCAAGCTAGAACTCCCCTTTGTATATAAGTTAATAGTTATAGTTTTCCTGTTGTGCAATGTCATTAATTTCTTAATAAATTACTTATATTCCAGGTACACATGCTAAGGTTCCAATGAACAGCAGCATACTGCATTAAGTTCATGCTATTATATACATTCTGAAATGTTTTGATAGTTTACATATCTCACAATACCACCTTTGTAGACCTTTATTAGTTACTTGATGGACTACAGGTTTGTTAGTTTCTATCTTAGCTGGATCAGTCACACTCTTAAGCTCCCGTTTGTTTCACTTGCATAGTCACGATAATTAGATGCCCCCTTTTGGGGTTTCTTTTGGGGCTTTTTTTTTTTTTTTTTTTTTTTTTTTTTTTTTTTTTTTTCTGTTTTCAGAACAACTTGTGGAGTTACAGGACTGAAGAGTGACACTATTTTGAATAAAACTTATTATTGTCTTTTACACA
>JAAGNO010004087.1:0-41785 GCA_033439905.1 Ceryle rudis | reverse complement strand
GCAAGGAGAGTGAGAGTGTCACAGCTTAATTTGGAAAGCAGAACTAGCTAGCTCTGTACCCTTTGATAGCCTGGATCGTCCCTTCCTCATGGCATTGTGCACTTCTGCCAAGCAGTTATAGGACACAGCCTCTGCATCTGCCAGTGTGAGACTGCGAGAGCCTTAACCATGTGGATCATTGAAAGACCTCTGCTCCGATGGAGCAGACCAGGAGCTCAAAACTAGTAAAGTCCACCTTGGTCCCATCCCCTGAGCCAGCTACTTGCTCCCAAGGTATGGCTTCAACTCTGAAAATTAACCAGCAAACACATCCTAACACAGGAAGAGGAGAGTCTGCACCACTGAGTTCATCTTTTGCTCCTGTAGGCATCTGTGTAAGACAAAACTTTTCCTAAGTTAATCGTGCTCCTGCTCACAAGTAGTTAAGCTCTCTTCGGCCTGTTCACACCATTTCTTCTCAGGCAGCTTTACCCCTTGTGCATTTTTTGGCTGGGGTAAAGTTAGTTTTCTTCCTAGTAGCTGGTGCGGGGCTACATTTTGGACTTGTGCTGGCAGCAGTGTGATAACGCAGAGATGTTTTCAATATTGCTGAGCAGGGCTCACACAGACTCAAGGCCTTTTCTGCTCCTCACACCACCCCACCACTGAGTAGGCTGGGGGTGCACAAGAAGTTTGGAGGAATCAGAGCTGAGACAGCTGACCCCAACTCCTCAAGGGGGTATTCCATACCATATGACGTCATGCTCAGCAGCAAAACTAGAGGGAAGGTTGGACAATGGGGCCACTGCTGGGCAACAATCAGTTGCTGGTGAGCAATTGTTTTCATTTGTATCACCTGTCTTGCTTGGGTTTTACTTCTCTTTCTTTGTTATTTTCATTATTATTATTTCAATTATTAAACTGTTCTTATTGCAACCCATGAGTTTTCTCACTTTCACCCTCCCAATTCTCTTCCCTCAGTCCTCCCCAGGAGGTTGTGTGGTGCTTAATTGCCAGCTAGAGTTAAACCATGACACTCCTCAACTTCAGTATTTTTTTTCTCTTGGGTGTCCCTGGCAAATTTATGCAACATGGTTGTATCCCCTTTCTGCATTTATTGTGCCAAGATAAAAAGGCTAATGTTCTTCAGCATCTTTTTTGTGAACTATGCTTTTGGGATGATCAGAATAGTGGAAAACCTGTATCTCCACTTGTTTTAGTGTGCAAATAGCCCATGACTGTTGCTATTCAAAGTAATGTGTGTTTCCTCAGAAGTCAGTAGCACATGTTTCGCAGCACATGTTTCGTGCACTGATTCAAAAGGAAAGTATGGAAAGCACAGAGTGGTATCAAGAAAAACACAGATAACCTTTATTTTAAGTCATTACTGAAAGGTAAGAACCCCTTTCGTGGAGCTTTGTTTGGATTTTAAAAGTGAACATGACTATAACCCGTTCAGTTAATTGAATGGAGAAACATTTTGCAGGGTGATTTCTAATCTGCAGATAAGGCCATGGGTGGAGTGTCCTGGATCCTTATGCAGCAGTTTATCTGGAGTTAAGATATGACATCATGATTATTGTAACAGATGTTACAGAGGTAGCGAGCACAGGAAAACAAGGAGTTAGCATTACATTGGGCACTTGCTTTGGTTACTGATGTAAGGGACTTGAAGGGTTGTTTTGTGTTAGCTTTGTGGATGCCAAAGGGAGGCAGTGCTGTGTGTTGTACATCAGACACAGTATCTGTAGTCCTTAGATAAGATCATGGTGACAAAAGGGAAGACTTACAGGCTGGTTCAATGAGTCTTACAGGGTCACGCATCAGGTCAGTACAGCTGAAAATAGCACTGACACCTCCTTTATTAGAAGTAACTGCTATATTTAGGCTATATGAAGAAAGCCTCAGTTAAAGGAAGCAGAGCTAAACTAAAAGAGCTAAAATATTGAGTATGAAAATTAAAGAAAAATACTAATAATCTGCAGTACACCTCTGTGGTAGAGTGATGTAATGACGTGTATTTTTAAACGTAGGACAATTAGCAACCTTATAAAATCACAGGCTTCATCTCCTTAGTTCTTTTTCTCATTGTTCCCTCTAGAATCCAAGATTCTCTATGAAAAAACAAACCAAACCACAAAAACACTAGTATGGTATGTGTACAGCAGTGTTTCTTGCCTAGTGTTCTTGTTCTGTTTTGCACAGGCATTCTCCATAGATCAGGCTGTTTAGGATAGAAACTATTATCCTATTAGTGCACTAAGCACTTTCAATTCTTTCAGTTCTGCAGCCAGATCTGCAAAGGAGCAGCAAATGGTAGCTCCTATTTCAGGATTTTCAGAAGGAAAATAGAGAATCTGGCCCCACCTATGGGTGAGGAATTTAACATATGCTTGCAAATCCACTAAAAAGCCTTGAAACACTCATCTAAAATATTTCGTTTAATTGTATACCTTAACAAATGTATCTGTTTCAGATATATTTAGTTTATATAAATTCACTTTTAAAGTCCCACAGTCCAAAAAACATCAGTACATATTGCTGTGTACGCTATACACCATATGCTTGATGCTGACAGATATTCTTTGAGATAAATATTTAAATTATATTGTCTTTTAATCTATCTCTCTTTGTAGCATGATAAATAAATCCCCTAAATCCCCAGGTCCTTGTTTGCTTTGGCAGCCAATGGAGGACATAGAGCCAATTACGAAATAGAGGTGCAATAAATAAGCCTACAGAACTGGAACCCATACGCTTACTGCAGCTCTATTTCAGAATGTATTGTTTAAAACTCTTGGTTTAGATAATATGGGAAGAGGAAATCAATATGTGAATGCATGCTGTGCCTTACTACAAATTTGGTAAAGGTTTGCCCTTAAAAAAAATAAACAATTGCGCTTAGACACTGCATCACATGCACTATGCCTGCTGATTCCTCTCAGCTCAGGGATCCTTTCTGTTCCGAACACTGAACATTTTCAAACAACAGCTGCTTACACTTTCAATACTGAGAAATTCTTTTTATTATTTCCATCATTCTTCAAATAAGAAATGTCTTTACTAATGTCGTACTGGCCTTAGGATGCAAAATGGACACTATTCAGTAGTGAATCAGTGGCAGAAACTATAGTGGAGTCATAACAGGACTCATGGAGGAATTTTGTAGCTGCTTTTGTTTCTATTTGGAGATTACTTTCTTTATTCAATATTCAATATCCAGTTCTGGCAAGTGCTAAAATATTTTAAAAACTATCCTATGGTCTGATAATTGAAAATACTTATTTTAGTATCTGTATTTGAACAGCGCGACCAAAAGTAGTGCTATTTTCAGAGTTCACAATGGTATGAGGTACATATTTTGCTGCTGTGAGTTTGAAAATAACCTCCATAAACTGGTAGGTAACAAATCTGTTAGGTAACAAATCTGTTAGGTAACAACACACTGTCATGTATTTATAAAGAAACAGATTATGAAATTTACTTTTTAGAGCTCATACATAGCAGCTGAATGTATGCTTCACCAGGGAGCTTATGGGGTGTGGGAGACTTTTCTTAATTTTAGGTACATCTCCATAATAATATTTCTATACTCCAGTATTCTAGGCTATCCAAGCAGTATGGAATGGACATCTACCTAAAAAAAGAGTTCCTCCAGTACACGGGATCTGTGAAGGAACGAGGTGTACTTTACCTTCTGACATCGTTGCCGCAGGTAAAACAAAGTGTCAGTGTTCAGAAAGAAATACATTAATTCAGCTTTACAAAAAAGTGGAACAGATTTAAAGATAATTTTACCTGTGATGTCCATGGATTCACAATGTTTCTTGTCTTTTAAACCATTATGCTGAACAACAGAGATAGGTCAGCAAGTTTCTGGATTTAAAATACTACTTAATTTACCTTGGCTGATCTACTGGTGAAATGCTTAAAAATATTTGGAAGAAAAGCTTGCAAAATGTAAACATCATCATTTTTCTCTGGCGTTCAGAAGACAGTGTGTATGTGTGAGTTCTACAGTTCTGACATATTGAAACCACCGAACTTGAAATGATGATGAAATTCAGTTACAGTGGGTGATGAGAAGGATTTAGATCACCAATTGATTTTGTAATGAATTTTAGTAACATTACAAGAATAGCTTGTTTATCATTTGTCATAGGAGGCTATTGAGTCTCTGCAGCAATAATAATTATAATTGGCATGATAGAGCAGCCCAGAAACAGTGGTTACTCCTGCACTTTTGTAATAATATGAATAAATCCTTCTATTAAAGGGAAACGAAATGAAATTATTTCACACAGACAGGAAATAGGGACCAGATATTAGCTCTTCTGAGATCAGCTGGAGTTCTGCAACTAACTCCAATGGAACAGGAATGGAGCCTAGAGCAGTGGAGGAACAAGGACTGATCTTGTGCTGTCTTAACTCTGTGTTTAAGTCCCGAGATCACACCAGACATGCATAAACTGTATCATAGTATCATAATATGATGACCTAATAGAAGATAAGAAGGAAGTCAGATCATTAGAATGATACAAGATCATATGGGACAACTTTGTGACACTGTATAATGCAGAATAAGCAACTCTGTTTTTTAGGATCAGCAAAGAAAGGGGGTGATTGTGACTTCGGACAGTAACTTCTCCATGGCTGTTGCTTACCATGCCTCAGAGCTTCGTATTCCAGTGTTTGTCATCATGTCAACCAGCACATCCCTGGCCAGAGTGAAAATGTGCCGTGAGTACGGTGCCATGGTTATATCCTATGGCACTACAGCTAAGGATTCCCAGGTGCATGCAAGAAGGTTGGCACAGGAGAATGGTTACCTCTACCTTGAAGAGTAAGTGGAAAGTCAGGCTGATTTGAAAGATTAGACTAGATACTTGCACAGCTCTGCAAAAACAGTTTCATTAAAATTTGTTCACAGGTCATCAAAATGTTGCCATTATCTGGAGTGTGGACAGTTACATATTCCCAGGCACAAATTATGAATCTTTCTTAGAACACTTGGGGACAGAAAACAAAGTGAAACACTGTTATTTTCCCCCAAATTAGGCAAACTTCCTGATTAGGAATTATATGGGCTAGTATGATAATGGATATATGCTAAGTCTTTATGAACCCTGTCAGAAAGCATTAAGGCTTGCATTCATTTTTGGTGTCTCTGTTTGTAGTAAGGTGGTTAAAAGCTAATCTTTAATCCAAAAAGTTCAGCAGCATAGTGTAGAGCAAAAGAAGGTTAATGCTGTAGAATTTTTGCATATCTGGTGTGAGTGACAAAACTGTGATTATGCCTTGAAAAAGATAATTAAGAGGCTACTTCACACATATATTTCAAGTAGCTAAGGAGGAGTGTAAATTTAAATTTGAACTAGTTGAGATCATTGAACGAGCCGGATCTAATAAAACCACAATTAGAACAAGATAAGACAGACAAAAATATTTAGAACTGATTAATTTTCCTTTTTTTTTTTTTCTTTTCTCTCTACAGTCTCTTTTGTCTTCCCCTTCCCTCTTCTTTTATTTTTTTTTCTTTACCATTTTTCAAGTAAGGGTTCATAAAGTGCATAGGGGTGAATCATTAGCATGAGGTAGCCGGTGGTCCTTCTGATGCACTGAGATGGAATGTTATTTTTCCTCCCCATCACTGCCGCTGTGCAGACTTTATCCACCACTTTGTGTTTGTACATGTACTGCAGAGAGTGCCCATTCCACTCGGGCTCCTGGGCACTACTGCATTACATCGACTAATAATAAGTAATGTTGCTTGGAAAGAGGATCCCAGAATGGGCAGAATGGAGAAAGTCCTCACTTTCTTTCCCAGTTGCTTTCTTGAGAAAGCAGTACTAAAAACTGTACTCTTCAGCTGCACTCTTAGCTCTGTCAACAGCAAGTGACACACAGGGCTGGTTGGTCTGCCTCGTCTGTCACCATGGACACAACCTTGTCTGTAACTCTGTGATTTCCAGGTTCCTGTTGGCCATTTTTCAACCTGTGTATTAACTCCCGACTTGCATCAGCTATCACGTTTGCACATAAGAACTAAATTATTTTATTGTAATTTCACAGTTAATCTTCTCCTCCTCCCCAAGCAATTACTTATGTTACATAAGGTAGATATTTTCCAGGTTCATGAAGCTCCAGGGAGAACGGATGTGAAGGACTTCAGCATCTAACATCGAGGAACTCTAAATGTACATGTTACCATTAGTAATGCCAATGCACTCTGATTTATTGAGTTGCAGGTTACAAGTAACAGGTATTTCAGGCTACAAGAAACAGAATTATTCTGTCTGTTGCTATGTTTAATTAAAACCTCCCGGTTACTATTTTTCACACACTGGAGAAGAAACAAAACAAAACACTGCAATTGTGAGTCTTTTCATAATGGGATACCTGAAACATGTTTTGTAAGGTGTAGACTCGGAGAGCTTTCCCAGAGAGATGTATGCATATATGGAGAGCCAGTCTTCTTCAGTGTGTCTGACACACATTCATTGTTGCTTGCCAAAGCTGTCTGTAAAACATCATCCAAATGGAACTTCTGAACTGTCATTTTATTTCGGTTTAATTGTAGCTTGCCTAAAATGCCTAACAATTTGGTCTCTGGATCTCCTTAACCAATAATTCATTCTTTCCTTCCTGAAGTAGATATTACATGACTGCCTTTGGCTTTACCTGCACAGGTAATGTCCTATAGTTGGGTGTGTCAGTGTCAGTTCTTCCCGTTTCTGAAGTGTAATTAAAATACTATATTATGAAAATGATCATGCAAGGGTTCAATTAAAGGAAGGAAACTTTTTACCCAACTGCAGCTTCCTGTGAAACTCCAGGAAAGAAATGTGATTTTTCAAGTTGGAGTTCAATCATTCATTCTACCTAATTACTGCCTAGGTAACATAGGATTTTTAATAACTATAGATGTTCAGGACTTCATTATAAATCTAATGTGAATAGTGCCAATAAAAAACAAAGTACCTGTGGGATGATGTGAGAGAGATTGATCTGTGATTCTGAGAGGTAAGAGTGCTACAGAGTGAATTACACACCTTAGTTCCTTGAGAGTCAGATTTTATCTTGTGTAACTCCATATCCAAATACTGACCAGACATGATCCTCAGTCATTTGTGATCTGGTTGGTCTGTTACTCTTGAAAGGACAGACAATAGATTCTGAGCCCTTTATTTAGAGAACAGGGGAACAGTACCTGCAAGCTGCCACATCAGAATTTCATTGGGAAACTGAAGCCTGACAGTGCGTCTTTGACTGCTGACATATCGTGCATTTCAGAAGGCAAATGGCCAAATTTCTACTTGTGATTTAAAAATATTTGTTTAAATCTACAGCCTTTAGATTTATCTGCCCTTTTCCTTGATTTTCCTTCAATAGCATATGATACTGAAAGAGAAATGTTTTGCTTTCACAAAGCAAAAGTAATTGACCACAGTGCAAATAAAGTAACCCATTTTATTACAAAAAGCTGAAGGCTGATCAGTGAACTGGTGTTCTAACTACGTTAGCAAGGAAAACATTATCTGAAACATTAATTCAAACTGCTAATAAATCTCCATGCCCTGAGCAGTCACCTTTAGACAGAATTTTCAGTTAGAGAAATTGTACTTGTAAATTGAGTATCTCAGGTCCTCATTCGTTTTAGTAGGTCCTGATGGTTTCCAGTGTAGCCATGGCAGGGGGAGCTCCTCAAACTCAGTTCTGAATCTTCTTTACAAATAAGGCTTCAGAAGAATTGTTCAGGAGACTGGTGATATATTTTGTCACGTACAAAAAGGAGGAGAAAGCTGCTTCAGTATTGTGACAGACAATAAATTCAAGGGTTCGGTTACCCATCCCATGATGACTTCTTGCCTTCATCTTTAGCCCTGCTTCAGGAGTGGAAGTTCATTCCTCCTGTCCTTTCTTGTGTAGTTATACTGACACTTGCCATGAGGAATTTGCCGTATTTTGCTATGTATGTGAGGTAACTTCTCAAGAGGGCCTCGGTCTTCATCTTGCAGGTGCTTCGTGCTCCTGTGCTGTGTGTCTCTGTGCACGCCTAACAGTAATAAAAGCATAGCTTCTTAGTACCCAAACATCCTGGGTCAAGTAAATCAAGTGCAGTCATAGGACCTATAATTCTGTTTGCTTATCTGTTTGCCAGAAAAAGTAGAACGTACAGGCATACATCCAGAGGTCTCAGGGTTTTTGTTCATATATAATTCTACATTCACATCATTGCTAACTTTCAAATAAAATGCAAACCAGCTTTTAGAAATAGATCCAAGTCAATTGTATCACTGTACAGTGGAATTTTCTTCAGTCTTTGACTTTGTTTGTCCCTATTTTGCTCATTAAATTACCTTTGCTCAAAAGTGTTTTACCAGTGAGTATTTTGGCACAACTAAATGCTTCTCTTACCCTTCCAGAGTCTTCTAGAGTAAGGTGAAGGTATCGGGTACTGGCCCTGGATTGTGAAAAGAACTCTGTAGCAATCTGTTTGTTATTTGTGAGGTTGAACACAGTGCTTAAATTCAGTGAAAATTTCCCTTTGTCAC
Organism: Ceryle rudis; assembly: GCA_033439905.1. NCBI lineage: Eukaryota > Metazoa > Chordata > Aves > Coraciiformes > Cerylidae > Ceryle > Ceryle rudis. The sequence goes on along the minus strand of JAAGNO010004087.1, from coordinate 33,251 downwards.
AAACACTAAATTCTGCTTGTAAATACAGAAGACAGGAGATTTCCTTCTGAAGCTTTGCTTTTAGCTTGGACCGCTACGTTTAAGATTTATGAAGCATAAGGTAGTGACAGCAGTGGAAAAAATTACTTCTGTCTTACCAGTTCTGTAAGCACCTGACACTGGGAACAACAGAGATACATGCTTTTTTGACCCTGAAGGCTATTTAAGGGGTTTGTCAACAGCACAAGTTTTGTGCCAGTAGGTAACGTCACACTTTACAGAGCACGTGACGGTCAGTTTGATGGCAGTGTCCTGTTGCATCGCCTCCTTCCCTCACTCTGGTGATTTACTCTCATGTATTCTCTTTTTCTGCTGAACAATGCCTTTAAAGTAGTAGGTTGAACTATTATTGTGTTGACAACTGTAAGCCCTGCTGAACTGTGCCCTTCCTTCCCGCAGGGAGGATAGTGCTGTGTACCTGTCGGGCCTGGGAACCGTGGGGCTGGAGGTGTACGAGCAGGTGCCAAAGCTGGACGCAGTGATTTTCCCTGCAGGAGGCCACTGTGGCTTGCTGGCTGGGTCGGCTGCTGCACTCAAACATCTCAACCCACATATTTCTGTAATTGTAAGTTTCCTTTTACCTATGAAGTGTTACATTTTGACAGCTGTCGCAGGTATTTTCAAAAGGCGCTGGTAGCCAATGATACGCTGGCAGAGACTTGCATACTATCTGTGCCCTTGGCCTCTACCAAGGAGAAGAGCCACTGAGAACCTGAAAAGCCTCCTGTCTCTTCGCTGCTTGGCTGGATTTAAGAAAAAAATATGTTGGAAGGAGCCTCCAAAGCAAATGAAATGCAGTTCTGTGTTTTGAAATAATTTCTTACAAAAAATTTGCCCCTAAATAAGCTACAGGATAAATTCAGTGATAGCACAGTTATTATGCAATTTGAAATTAATTGTTAATTCTAAGAGGAAATTTTGTGTATCCTTTTTGGTGTCCACTTTGGTGGTGACTTCTGTTATAACTGGATTAGTAAAAAAGTGACAGTACTTGTCTTCTCCAGGGGGTTGAATCTGAAAGTTTCCCTGTATTGCAACAATCCTTAAAGGCTGGCCACCCAATTGAGGACCAGGCTTGCAGCAATCATCACTTCTATGGAGGTAATAAAATAAAATATGATTTTATTGTTTTAATTGATTTCTCCAACTGTATTCTTTTCTCATTCATTCTGTTCATAGTTTAAATGAAACCTCTGAAGAGTCAGAATTTACTTAATTCCATAGGAGCAAATTCTGACACAATTCTCCCACCACCACTCTGGGGTCCAGTACTAATTGTGAAATGTTCAGGTGAATGCTTAGAAATATGAAAAGTATTTATCTGACCATTGTGCTCACAAGCAACATCTTAATCAGTGAAGTCAATGCGAAAACTCTCATGTAAAAGACTAATTTGTGACAAGGGAGGAAAATGTAGTGCTCAAATATATACTCACACAAGTGTTCTCAGAACAGTAGTGTTTATAAATGATACAGTTGTTTCCATATCATTTGCTCAAAAAAACTCTACTGTTAATCCATCTAAGTTTTATAAACAAACAACTTCTTAACTCTCTTGGTAAAAGCAAACCCAGTGCCATGCTGGGTTCATCTCTTCTTCAGGCCTCGTTGTACAGTGAAAGGCACTGGGCTGCAGGGTCACTCTCGCAGTGTGGCTGTGCCAGTGAAGAGTCATAATTTTCTTTTAAGAGCCCAAAATGGCAGAATCATGGCATTTTTGTCATATGAAAAATCAAGCAACTTAAGATGATATAGCAGGAATGTGCTGTGCTCGTTAAGGGCACAAAGCAGTCAGGACTCTAAAAGCTGCTGAGCTTGTCTAGAGCAGCCAGACTCATATTTTTGTCTTTTGAATCCACAGATGTGAGCGGGCTTTGCTTTGGCAGCAATTCTTTGCAGCTGACTGGGAAACTGGTGGATAAAGTTGTTGCTGTGAGGTAGGTGAAGAAAAGCGGTAAAATGAATAAAGCTGGGTGAACATTTTTGTATATGAAAAAGATGTTCTGTATCACCAGGGTATGGTGGTTCTTCATGTACAGGGGAGAGCAGGCTGGCAGGAGTTGTCATCATGAACACACTGTGAAAGTGTGGTGATGGGGGGCTGCCACTCCTTCCAAAAAGGGGTTCTGAAGTTATCACACTCAATCCCACCTATCTGACCCCTTCAGCTTCACCTTGTTGCTAGTACCTGGTGATGCTTTGGGTGTAAAACTTTTCCTTGTTGCATTCTACAACACTTGAAGGCAGGTTCTGGTAAAACTCTTCTAAATCTTCTCTGAAACCCTGAGTTGGCAGAATATCTTTATCACTAGGATTTGGCTAGCACAATGGTTCTAAGTAAAAAATGCCATCCCCTCTGTCATTTAATAACATGATCGAGATGCATGTTCAACCCACCAGCACAGCTTGCTGTAACACCACTTTGGGGTTGTGTACCCAGGAAGACAGAAGGAATCCCTTTATATATATGCATGTGCATGTACTGTCTTCTGCTTTTGGTAGCTTTTTTTTGTTTTGTTTTAACATAATTCTTTTGCCTTCAGGGAGGAGGACATCCTCATTTCAATGCTGAGATTGCTGGAGTACGAGCGAGCCACGGTCGATGCAGAAGGGGCCATTGGACTTGCAGCACTGGTTGCAGGAAAGCTGCCTGAGCTGAAGGGTAAAAGGTATGGCAGCTATTACAGATGAGGGGGAACTGGCAAAAGCATGGAGTTGAGTGCCTTGGTCCCGGGAAATGGAGACAAGCTACTTGTTTCATGAGTGACAAGGCAGTTCCTGCCCCTGAACTGGCAGTGGGGCCTATCTGTGACATCTGCTTCAGGATGAAGACACCACTCATAGGTTAGAAGACCATGCTGAACAAAGCAAATGTCAACTTCGAGACCAGATGAATCTTGTCATTTTCCTGTATTCTCAAATGGTCGGAGGAAAGGTTCCACAAGGCTTGCTCACACCTGCCAGGAGAACATCCTGCTCTTGTCAGCTTGTTGTTTTCTCTCATTCCACTTGTGGAAATTAGCCCTGTTTGTGGTGGGACACAAGCTAGGCTGTCTTCTGCAGTCACTCAGTGACACCTACCTCCCAGCTCTGAGAACTCCTGCCCAGGTAGTCAGTGGGATTACCCTTGTGCTTAGCATTGAGCGTGTGGGTAAGTGCCTTTTTGCATCTGGGCTTGAGTATTCAGTACTTAAGGAGATTGAGCCTTGGCTCAGGATGTGACTCGGAATGTATTTAAACCTACATGCGCTCAAGACAAAATTTCCCATGCGCAGCACTGTTCACTAAAGTACTGCTGAGGCAATTCTTCAGAAGAGGCTGGAAAAGTACATACAGAGCAGCAACAAATTTCACTTCACTTCAGCTAAAATAAAAGGGAAAACACAAAGGTTTGGGTTAAAGAGGTCAAGTCTGACTGCAGAGCCTAAACATGTGGCTCTTCACTTGCTCTTCAAACACTTCTGTACATGTTTTGCCGTGTTGAGATGGCTACAGAAAGCCTTGAACATACCTATTATCTAATGATTAAGAAGTTAAGACTCAGAACTTCCAGGGAGAAATGATGTCACATTTTTAGAATTTGAAACAGAATGAGAATCCTGCGGTTAACTATCACCAACAAAACTAAAATCTCCAGCAAACACAAAGTGAAAACAAAGTTTCAGACCAACTAATGCAGCCAGCTTGTAGACTTCCACTGCCTCCTCACAATTGATACCAGAGCCAGGAACCCCTCTGACATGTAATACGTATCTATGGAAGGGCAGTCCCAGCAGATTTTAAACTGTTATTAAATACAGTGCCTGTGATTAATGGTTCCCTTGCACAGACAAGGTCTAATAAAAATTCCTGGTTTTCTCTCTGCTTTCAGAGTGGCTATCGTTATATGCAGTGGAAACTTGGAGTTACATTTGCTGCAACAGTGCGTAGCTCGTGCCCTGACTCTCGATAACAGAATGTGCAGATTTTCCCTTGTACTTCCTGACTGCCCAGGAGACATTTCGAAGCTACTGGAGATTTTGGCTCGGGAAGAAGCACGGTAAATCAGGAAAATATAACCACAGAATAGCACAAAGATTATTAAAGATTTGTGCCTGTTTCCAAATGTTCCCTGAAGGCAAGTCTACAACTAACTAATTAATCAAAGCATTTTTTCTTGTTATAACTCAGAAAAACTTTTATTTCCTTTGTTTTTGTTCCAATGTGAGACCACCTTTTCAGCATAGAATGTGTCTAATACAGCAAGCAGCAAAGATAGCTACTGTCCAAACACTTACAGAAACTGTTTTACAATGACTAAGGATTGTTGTGATCTCTAATTTACCCCTTATTTGATCTAGAGTTTTGGATATCAAACAAGAACGCACATTTGTGACATCTGAGCTCTTCACCGTCGAGGTAAGATGAGAAGCAATTGCAGTTTCTCTAGCAGTACTGACCTCCCCTAGTTTATTCTGTTTTCCTGGATCTGTATCTGACTATGTTGCAGAAGTCCAATACAGTGTGCACAGTGATTTGGGGAGCAGTGTGATAGATAATTTCTTCTGTGTTACATGACATCTTGTCTTGGCAACCACTTAGCAGGCATATAAGTAATGCAGGACCTGTTTTACCTGCTATTGCAACACCTTAGGTGAAATACTCCAGCTGTTACTATTGCAAACCTTCCTTACGTGCGTGGTGGTGTGCTGGAGGTGGTGAGCAAGCTGCAGCATCCGTCCAGAACTTGAAGAGCCAGTTGTGTAGGCTGGCTGTAATTACCTGAGATCCATTTGCCTTAAAGTGCTGTGGAGAAAACCTGTCCTCTTAGGGAATGCTCATTTTTAACTGGGGCCTCAGTTTTGTACCTTATCCACAAAGAGCACAGAACAAAATCATTATTCCTTTGCTGAGCATTTGATACCTTAAGAGTGAGGAGCTGTTACCAGTTACTGGCATCTCTTAAAAGGATCATTTGTCTCGTGGCATATGGTTTTTTTCAAGTGGTTTGGCAAAGGTGTGGTTTCACTGATTTCATGTCACTGCTGTCCAAGTCCAGACTGAATTTGTGATATCACAAGTGGAAATCAAATTAGGGATCTTTGCTAAACAGGCTCATAACTGGAATTAAGTAATGCTATTGAGTAAGCAAGTTCTTCCATTTTGGAACTTAAATCTAATTTCCCACCTGGATGTAAAAACCTGCTCAGTATTTTCACTTGAGGATATAAAGAATAGGTTGGAACTCACTAAATTATCTTTGCCTGCTCTGGTCAACTTGAATAAATTCATTTGGTCCAACTTGCATTTTGTAAAAGGCCAGAGGAGACTATTTTGGATTAGAGTCCCTTATTGCAAGCATATTCCATATTATTGTCTTGTGAAGAGAATATAGAGGAGCACACAGCTGTCCAGCTACAAGAAGGATGCTGTCATTCCTAAAGCATTTCCTGCATGACCTGGGCAAGGCACTATTTCCATGCCTCTGTTCCCCATCTGCAAACTGGAGATGTTTGGGAAGTTTGGCAATATATTCTTTTTCTAGGGCTCTCCAAAAGAATCTGGTCATTTTCTTTAACAGCGTTCCACAGCAGACTGACCTGGTACAGAATGGCCTGCCCTAATTGTAGAAATAAGAAAGTGAGTCTGGGGAGGCTAGGAGTAGAGCTGTTGGATTATTATCTGATTTAGGTAATTGTTGTGGGGGCCGTAAAAGAGCACTTCCCCTTTAAATCACTTAAACCACTCATTACAGAATCCTAATTAAGACTCTGCTTGCCACTGAATGAGTGGAATGCACCTCACTCAGATGAAAGCAGCAATACCATTTCTTAGGAAAGATTAACGTTACAATGTTTGGGAAATTTGGTGAAGTATAGCAAGGAAGCAACAAAGATTAATCAAGGTTCAGTTTGGTGGCAAGGTCACTACATTACTTAAGACAAGGTAAGTTGATTAAAGGAATAGGGTTATAGTATTTGTACAAGTAAACATATATGCAGCTAAAGAAAGCAATATGATTATGATATTTGTGTCAGAAAATCTGTATACAGTAACAATGATTTGGAGGTGGGTTATGGTGATTTTCACAGAGGTTTGGAGTGGAAGTGGGTAAGGGTGACCCTCCCATTGAGGGAGAAATTATAGAATGGACCAGGATTACCAGGATTATAGAATGGACCCCCTTGCTTTCTAAACTCCTCAGAGAGGAGCCTAGGTGAAGCTAAATCCAATTTTAGACTCAGTCAATGGTTTATGACTAAGGGTATCAGGGATGCTGGGGAGGTTGGATGTATAGGGAACCTCTCCCATTCGGTCACGAGGTTCAGAATAGATCCCCTTGCTGTCCAGACTCCTTCAGAGGATAAGGCTGGATCTACCCCTAGTCCCAGACCTGGCCAATGGTTTATGTCTAAGGAATTTTTGGGTGTGGGCACCTTAGTGAAATGCTTAATGCAACGTTGTGCTTTTGAGGTAAGTGATAGCAGAAATTCTAATAGATAAACAATGATATAGTAACTTGTAAACTGGCAGTGCTTAATCAATCAAAAACAACAGTCAGTGATAGTAAATAGAATGAATTGTGTGAAATTTGACAGAAGTCACTAGGAAGAAGCAAGTCACACATATACACACACACACAGAGCTGTACACAGTTGTGGGGGTTAACCTGTAAGTAAGATAGTATCTTTTTGCAGATCAAAGTAAATTTGGATACCTCAGGATCTCCAGGGTTTTTGCAAAAATCCTGGGGATCATGAATACTCACGTCTCCCTTCATTGGCTTGTTACAAGCTGATGTTACAAGTTTCCCTTCATCAGCTTTACCAGGAGACTGTTGGAGTCTGGCCTGAGACACAGTCCAGCTCAGGGGAAGATACAGGGACTCAGCCCACTGAGATCCCGGAGATCTCCCTTGGGGCTCACTTAGGACCAGTATTTATAGGGTCACAAGATCACTGACTCTGCTCAGTACTAGTCTAGTACTGTGGCCACTTCCCACTGTGGCCATTAATCTCGTCAGGCCAGCCTGGCTCTTTCCAGTGGGGCTGTGGTCTTTCTTTGGCCCCTGTGCAAGGTATTCTATAGTTATGGTTATAGTGGGAGGGTGCCCAGCAATTCCATCTCACTGACTCTGTCTCTGGGTGGTGTGAAGAAATTGTTCAGTTGCAGGTGGGTGCACAAAGTCAGAATGTACCACGCACAAGGATCTACCAAACTTTCACAGCCTCCTGAGCTTTTCCAGCCTCCTACATTGCAAAACTAGGCAACAGTGGTACTGGTTTCACAATGCAGCCTGGAAGCCACCTTCATTGCAAAGCGGCACAGAGTAGTGGGGTGGGTCTGTACCGCCGCAGTAATGCAACATTAACTTGTTCGTGCTCGTGCTCAACCACCAAAATGCCAGAGTATGCCAAAAGATAAGAACTCGGGTTGCACAACCAGGTGACAGCTGTTTCACTCTTTTTCAAGCATTGCACTGCACCAATCCTGGGGACTATCTGTCAGCTGATTCCCAAACCACAACCTGGTGCCAAATAATCAGTAATGTGCAGCAACCTGTACTGGGTGTTTACTGAATAATTCAGAAAATTGCCCAGTTGTTGATTTTTTTTTAACAGAAATAAAAAGCCTTGCTTTATTTATAGAACTGAGACTGGTGTATATAAATAAAGTTTTAATTTCTAAATTTTTGTTTTCATTTTCATGCAGACCTATACTGTTTCCAAACATGGTGTAGCGTGACTATTAAGTTATGTGAATTCTCTGAGACCAACAGCTTAGAAGATGGTGATGAATATGGTTTCTAGGATTAAAGAAGTAGGATACAAAGGTTCGCTGGGTGAGTCAGGGACATAAAAAATTGCACTGGCTGGTTGCAGTCTGTCTTTACATCGAACCTGGAAAAGCACAAAAGGCTGAAATCTTTCAAGCAATGCTACTCACATTTCCTCTGGTCTCTAGCACTATCTCAGCAAGTCCACCCAGTATCTTTATTTGCACACACAACCTACACATGTTAGGCATCAGGGACTGGAGAGGCATGCCAAATTAATTTTTAATATCTAGGAAAATATGAACTAAAACCCAAAAGTGCTCCCATAAGAGACTTGCAGTTAAAAGCAAGCAGAGGTGCCCACGCTGTTGCCCAAATTATTCAGCAGAAAACTTTGCAAATTTCCTCCTTTTGTGAAGTTTTGAACTTTTCTTTCTTTAAAAGGGAATTATTTCCTATGAATAATTTAATTTATGCATCTGAATTTTGGTATTGCACAAAGTAATTAACTTGTGATAATTTTTTTTTCCTTTACCTTTTTTTGAAAGCCTTTGCCTTCCTCCCTCAGTTATTTCTAGTTATTAAATAAAACCCTCAAGACATCAATATTGAGTGAATATGGTTCTGTCTTCCATTACTTGTAGGCCTGCTATGAAAAAACCCAACAGGCTAACTAAACCTTTAGGCTGGAATAAATTACCTGCCACAAAGAGATTTTACAAGATCCATCTGACTGGTTATTTTAATAGTCTTACAGGACCACATAAATTTTAAAATTATTATTCTTATTTTTTCATTCAGCAAGGATGAAATATGCAGGAGAGAAATGCATAAAAGATACTCTTTTTTTATTATTATTATTAGTGGTTTGTTTTGGTCTGCTTGTTTTTGAGGAGAGCGGTTTCATACACAGAAAAGAAAGGTGTACTGTGTAAACATGGTCCTGCAGTCAATGAAAGCTCTTTGGTTCAAAAAGACTCTATGCCTAGCACTGAGGGCTTGTGTTTTGTTTTTTTTTTTTCTCTAGTTGTTGTGGCGTTTCTTGCCTGCAGAATGAGAAACATCAGGCAATAGGTTTTGTCATTTGTTCTTAAATAAGACCAGCATGCAACCTCCTGTATCTAGTAGTACCTAGGTGACTGTTCATCTTAGATAAATATAATCCTTGTATATCTCTCCATGAATATGAGGATTGCCCTGTTGGACACTCATGTAAATAATACTTCCCAGGTAAAGTGAATAAGAAAGAGGAGTGCTGTGAAGGTAAAACTGCAGTGTAAATTGGCTTAATCTGAGCAAGAAAGCAAATTCTTGCCTGCCTTGCTGTTTAGATCAGTAGCTCCTCGAAGTGTAGCGTGATTCTTTGTTCAGTCCTGCTGTGAGCAAATGTTTTCTCTTCCTCCACTTGATAAGTGTGAAAAATCAGGTGAATTTCTGGAGTTACTATTGCTGCTACTGTTGTTACTACTTTTACGATAGACTAGAGCATATTAATGGCCATATCATGTGGGGGATGCTGTGAATGAACAGAACAAAAAGATTTATCCAAGCTGTTTACAAGCTCTCTGGCTCAGATATATCCAAGTCTGTCTGGCTTCAAGCATTAGCAAAAAGAAAAGGGCGGAGGAGGACAGTTCACTCTATAAATCAAAATGCTTTCCCATCCTTGCTCCCAGTGAAGAGCAACTGCTTGCTTCCAAACATTCAAAGCCAAACCTGGCAAGTCCAGACAACTTCCAAGTGCAGCAATTGATTTGCTCAGGACAAAACAGGCATGATTGCTGTGGGAGGGGAAAAAGGTTTCATTTTTAAACTACAGACTGTAAGAGATGAGTGTGTGCTCTTCAAGATAGGACTGCAAAGCTTTAGGGATTTTTATATGAACCAGAGAAAGGATAATGGGTATTTGGTACTTTGGTGCCTAGATATCCTTTAGATACTTTAGATACTTGTGTTCTCTCCTCTTCCCCCATTATTAATTGTCTTTTATGACTGTCCTTCTCTTGAGACTAAATCCCACTTTTTCAGAGGAGAAAGAAATGACCATCTGTGTTCCAAAGAACCAAACAGGAATAGAACTATGTTCAGGGTAAGAGGTAAAGTGTTACGGAAACGGATCAGAACTGTGGCTTATTTCATGATACATATTTAAGAAGCTATAGCCAGATTTCTAATTACATGACCTCATAGTTCAAGGTTTAGAATAACCTGAAGTCAGTGTTTTATCTTCTCATTCAACCATTTTGCTAAAAGTTTATTGTTATTTTAAGATCGTTCTCGGAAACATGAATTCACAAAGTTCTTCTGGAGAAATCTCCTAATAAAAATATCTGAGTAGAAAGGATTTTAATTTTTGCCATGTTGCTTTCTGTAAAGGATGCAGCTCTGATAGGAACATTTTACAAGGCATTTGTCTCTAATAGTCCACCTTAAGATTACCATGACCAGTTTTTTCTCTGTAGATTTACCTGTTACAATAAACTCTCTGTTGTTGCACAGCGACTCATTTGGATCCTTTCCTTGCTAGATTCCCATGCTTCTGCCAGGTCTTTTTTCCACATGGCACTTTCAACATTGGTGATAATTCCAGCAGGGTCAGCAGTGATGGAAGTTAGTAACCTAAAAATGTGAAATATAATTTTCATTCTGCACCTTCACTGTGGTGCCTCACCTTTGGTAGTGCTCAGAATTTCAAGTGATGCAGTAGAGATGTAAGTATGTAGAAAAGAGGGATTCAAGAACTGGAAAAATTACATTGAAGTTAATGTCTTCAATGGTTGTATGACAAGATTGTAAATAATACTTGTGGGAGCAGTGAAGAATAAAAATAAAATTATTAAGATTAGGTTTGCCTGGGTTTAGTTTGATTTAGCAACGGAATGACCATAACAGAAAACTAGAAGTGAATCAATGAGAGAACAAAAACATTAGAGTAAAACAGGAAGGTGAGTAGATGAAACAAACCAGGATACTGCAGAGACAATAAAGGACTGGGAGGTAACTCCATTATTGAGAGAAGATAGCGACAACACAAAAAGCTTGAAGGGTGGAACAAATACTGCCCAGAAACATGGGAAAAGGGATAAGAGTCAGAGATAGGTGAGGTGGCAGCAGCACCATGTACGTAGCCTGGGGAATGGAAGCTGTTAACAGATGACTTCAGGAAGGCCAACAGTGGACAAGTACTTGCCTGGGAGCCAGCAGAGGATCAATCCATCTTCTTCAAAGTCAGGAGGCAATAAAAAGTAGGGCTGTTGGATGGGTTTAGGACCATGCTCTTAAGAAACGCTGGAAGAGCCCCAGATGTCGACAATGTCAGTTTTCTTTCCTGCATAGACAGGGGATGCGAGGTCCAGGTTTTTATGTTGTGCTGATCGTTTTGCTTTTACGAGTGTATTTCAGGGTTTTGTTGGAAATGCCTTTGTCTGAGATTGCTGCCATGCCATCAGGAATGTTCCTAATTCTTTTCCCAGGTCACCTGCACCATGGAGACCAGAGACAAGATCCACACAGCCCAGCTGAGGAATGCACTCCTGGAACGCTACCCCACAGCCGCCTGGACAGAGCGGTGATGGGCACAGCACAGGGGAAAAGGCCAAGGTCCTCTGCCATGTATTTTACACAATCCTAATCTTCAGGCATTCAGAACAAATATCTTTCAAAGCTGAACAGGTAGCGAATAGTCTCGGGATATTTATTTCCTGACCAAAATGTAGTGAATGTCCTTGGGAGTAAAGTTAAACTCAAAACTTTAGCTTAGCTAAGAGAAACCTTTAGTCTCTGCTGCAGTTGGAATTCAATAAATCATTATGAGCTGGCTGTCTGGATTTTGGCTAGTTTGTAGGAGCCAATGGTGTTCAGTAAATAAACAGGGAGAAGGCATTTTTATATCTGAATATAGACCTCTCCAAGGTCTTTTGATTTTGATCCCCCTAGTTAAGGTAATGCAGCTCCTTCTGCTGGCCTTTGCCATACTACTAGTATAGTAATTTTCCAATTTCCAAACCAGAAGCAGTTCTCCATTTGCTGAATATACTTCGGGAGATATATACATGTGTGTGGCTTTGAACGCACTTCTGATCTTTGCTATCGTGTGAGAAAAAAATACGCTAATATAATGCAATTTAAACAAAACAAAAAAATCCCTTGGAAGATAAAAGCCAATAATGTTTTGTTTGTTTGTTTGTTTGTTTCCAAGGGAAAATGATCCTGTTTGTAAAGTAAAGTTCCAAAAGGTGTTGCAGCAAAAAAAAAAAAAACCCGCAATGTATTCTGAATATAATTAGACCTTGTACGCAGAACACGCATGCAATTCTTCCCTCTGCCTTTGGGGACTCAATATAAAAAGTAGCATATAAAATGGCTTGTGTTTCTTTATAAAAAGGAGTCTCCACTCATGTGAATTTTGTAATTAGCATTCCACTGATCATCTTAGTCTGGCTAAAATAAACTCTATCCATCTCACTTGACAGATTAAGTACACTGTTAAGAGTGAAATATATTTAAAGACCACACGTTAATAGCCAAAGGCGGTGCTGGGAAAAGAGGAAGCCTAAGCCTTAGGCACATGGCTAATGCAATTAACAAAGAACACATTGACCTAAATACCATTTTCATTGCTACAGGCAGATACCAACTCCTAAGGTAACAGAGGCGGATGGCAAGAAATATAAGAGAAGTTCAGGCCCAGTTCTGAGTGTGCATACAACAGTTGCCTTTCCACGTGGGCAAAATTCAGTTTAAGGCCAGCTGCAACAGAGTAGATATATGCCATTCTACTTGCTTAAATTTAATGAGGATTGACCCAGATTTTGCATGTAGGTATTTTAAGGACAGGTCTTAGTCCTGCTTCTAGCACATCAAGTCAATAATTATCTATATAAAATAAATGTAGGAGAAAGATGCTGCAAATCCATAGTGATGCTCTTTTATTGTCATATTAATAATTTGAGCTTCCATCTGTAGGCCTTCCCTGGAGTTAGGAACGGGCTTGATAGTACTTTTCCTTTCCTGGTTCTCTGGTGGAAAACTTTTGTCTCTAAAGCACAATCAAGTAGTCACAGGGGGAAGAGGAGATGCCCTAGGACAGGTAAAAGCTTTGTCCGCCCTCTCTTAACTCTAGTCCTGTAGGCTAGGAAGGGCATCATCCAGAGAGTTAAAGCAACCTAAGCAGAGGGTCCCTATGGACTAAAAAGAAGGATCTGCATACCCAATATTATGCAGATTTCATCTGTATTGTATCTACTACTTATGGATATCCAGCTTTATCTATAACTTGTGCCTGCAAGGTGGGATGAAGAGGGCAGTATTCTGACTGTCTTTACAGTATTTTTTTTTCTGGGAAACAGTCTGTTCATTCATTCTTATTGTGGCTCATGAAGGAGCAGGAGTAGAGAAGAGACTCTCACAAATGCTGGACAAATAATTGTCTATTTCTGGAAGGACCATGTTGGTTTGCACATGGTATTAAAATTACTGATGCCCCAATGGTTGGTTAGCTCGCCTTCTTGCCATCCAGAATGATGGGTACAGGTCTTGAGTCTCCAGAACGTGTCCTGTAAATCACAGCCTGTCAGATACAATTCCTTTCTTCAAAGTCAGAAGAGTTTAAGAAATCTGTATAGAAATATGTGATGATAGATTACATATTACTTATGTATTACTTCCCTTGAACCAAGCAATGAACCACATCATCAAAGAGACTTTGGGATGTAAACCCACTGTAAATAAAGGTCTCATTACCCTCTCATTTCTCGTGGCAAAACTCTCAGGAAGTTTTGAGGATGTCTCCAGTATCTGCATGAGGGGAAAATGAAACTTTACAACCAGTATTCTCAGTAGTGGCCAACAGCTTCTGCTGTTCGAGTCCTTGATTTATCATCCTGTGTTAATCTGGACTTTCTTTTTTTAGAAGCTCAGAGCATTAAAAATTTCTTTTTTAATCAGTGGGAACTGCATTTAACAAGTCTTCACTAAATTGGGGCAAGAGAGGTAGGAGATAGAGTGACTGATAATAAATTCAAAATCACTGTATGATTTTGAAAATGCATTTTGAGGGGAAAAAAAGGAGGAAAAAAAAAGGAAAGTGCTGTCTAGAAGATACTTAAAATGTCAAACATTATATATGCAGTTTGGTTTTATTTTTATTATATTAAGTATAAACTTAAACTGCAAATCATTCTTCAGCTTCACACTTTACATGTGAATATGATGACACCAGAGTTGGTTTCCATTCCATATTGCTTTTATGCGAGTCCATTGACTTTAAAGGTAGGAAGGGAAAAAAAAACCCCAACATTTAAATGAATGTATGCAATTGGAAAGAATAATGAAATACCTGTGCTGCTAAGCCTTTTGCATTATAAAGTGTAATAGAACTATGGTATTTCAAAGATTTAATAATGTGTTTTGCAATGTTTCATTTAAAGAATTATTTTTATAGAGAGTGTTCTTATGTACCTTGAAAAAAAAATAACTCTAACGATTATATAAAAAAGCTTAAATGGTTAAATCAGCAAAATGTAAATCTAAGCATTGTATTTATCTGAAAAATAATTAAAATCATGCTATGCCTCAGCCGTGAAAGATTTGTCATTTTCTCATTGTTCTGCTAGCAGCCCTGCATTAGAAATTCAGAGTTCTTTTTTTTTTCCCCATTCTCTGTCATTGATATTTATGCAAGATTCAAGCCACTTGTTCACTGGGCTGCCAGGGAGGTGAGCATAGCTGGGCAGGACTGGCTCTCTTGTCCTGTGGAGTGGGGTGAAGACGGCCATACTGCTCATCAGTGTGGCTGGGTAACCATCTCTACTTACTGGCTTGGAGAGACATTCTATTTCACATATTGGGCCAGGTGCAAACCTGGCTGTGTTCCTGGGCAACGTGTAGAGTCTAGGTGTAGAGGTATCCCGGGCAGGGCTTGTGTGGGTTAATGAAATCCATGATCTCAAAGATACTCATCACAAATAACATGACCTTTGATAAATCAGTCCATAAATTTCAAGGTGCAGCAGACCACCCAGTAAAATGCGTGTTCTTATCTCCGGTGGAAGAGGATGCTTTGACCCAGGTAATTCTGCTAAAGCTAAGCTACTTAGCTTTAGGAGGACTTCTATGACTACAGGCTTTGTCAGGGACACAGCACAACTTCTTTCAAGGACAGTTTCAAATAAGGCATCTAATTGAAACAAAATCTCTTCCTATATCGATTCCTTAATTTCTTCAGTTAGGTCCTGTTAATTGTGGATTAATAGCTAAAACTCTACAGCGTCGGGAAAAGTTCATCTCCCCATGAAGGCGGTGTGTCCTCACAAGTAACACCTTGCTGTCTAGCCTACTACTTTTGGAAGTTTTTGAAACATACATTCCTCCTTCCCATCCCCAAATGGAGTAGGTGTGTTTGACATACTATACCAATAGTTTGCTAGACCCAGACGCATTGTTCAGCAATTGGAAAATGAAACTGCAAGACTCCAGGGTTGGGCTGCGGTTCCTGATGCTCGCATATTTGATGGCTTCTGTTTTCCTGTCACCTTCTTTGTTACTTGTTTAGCTGTGAGTAGCCTGTGTTGTATAAGATAGTGAAGTTTGCAGTTTCCTTCTATTACAAACCTTTGCTTTCATGTGCTCTGAAGTTTTTGCTGTATCCCAATGTGAGGAGTATACTGCTAAATATCATGGCCTCCTGACCTGATGCATCTCCCATTGTTCAAAAGCACTTTATTTATTTCCAATAAAGCTGCAGCAAAAATCAGTGGTTGGAGTAACATTCTAACAAACATGAACGAAATAACTGAATAATGATAAAATATAACAACAGTCCCTAATCCCCTACCCCTTGTCTTTCTCTGAAGAAAGAGAGAGCTGGACAAGTCCTTAAGGAGCCAGATCAACTACACCTGACCTCATCCACAGAAAGGCTGTAAAGAGCTTGTCCTGCCTTGGGGAGGAGAGGGTATGTTGGTGAGGGGGTTCAGCTGGGCTGTTGGTGTTGTCTGAAAGCTCTTCTAGATGCAGGTACTTCTTTTCTCTTGTTTGGTTTTTTAACTGTGAATGTTTTAATCTGTCCTTCTGAAATTTGTTGGAAAGGGTGTTGTTTGCATGTAGCTTTTCTTTTGATAAGGAGTCTAGAGTGTCTTTAGGAGGGGATTTTAACTTGTGTGGTTTCACAATGTGGTAAATTGGTCTCCCTGTCTATCCCCTCAAGAGGCATCTGAAAGGTTTTACTTTGAGAGAACAGTCTTGAAGAATGCTGATAATTGATAACAATGGTATTCCTTATACCTCTTTACTCCTCTTCCCTCCCCTTTCCTAGTCATGCATGTACTGTAGTTATGCTGAGAGTTGCAGGGGCCTTGTGAGGTCTAGTGTACAGCCTGTGGATGGTGCATTATCAGTACCTCTTCTTAGAAGAGCAACAATAAAGGAACTGTGGAGGTGTTTTTTTGTTTCTTTTGCTTTCAACAAACCATGACAATTTCTTGAGCTGTTCATGCAAGCCATGCATACAGGCACCAGTCTGAATAAACATGCTGTTGACCAGATAAACTGAACATATAGGATGTTGGCCCAGTGCCAAAAGTTTTCATTAAGTCCTTAACTAAGTGGGGTCATTAAAAAATTCTCTAGCTTTATCTCTTTATTTTGTAGTGGAGATCACCTGCTGGGAGACAGGGGAAAAAAAACCATATAAGCTTGTAATTAACAAGCAAAAACCACAGTATTTTTTTCAACTGTGTAGCCTTGTAAATAGTGAAGCGAGACTGACAACCTCATTAATGAAGGCTCATTTATAATAGTACTGTAATTAACAAAAGTGAATTGATGTTCCCCTCTTTTTATTCAAATGTGAGATAGAAATACAGAAGGAACATATAATTCAGAATCTGTCATTCAAGGAAACATTACTGCATTAGTTACTTTTCTCCTTGTAAAGGACATAAAGCCTTAAAAATCAGTGAGCTAGAAGTTGCTTTCTATAACGTGTTCCTCTAAAACCCACTATATTTCTGTGGAAGGTCTGCAATTTCCCTAACCCCACACACGCACTAGCGATTGTGCCAGAATGTCCGCAAGCAGCAGACTGTAGGACTTCGAAGACCTTTCCTATAGTGATCAAACTTACTGCAGACTGTGCAACAGTGGTCAGTGAGGCCGTCCCCCCAGCTTTAACTGGGTTCTGTTACCATTCAGGAAACAGGCTGTACACCCCCAGGGTAATTTAAATGTTCTTAATGAGCCAACACTTAGATGTTTCCAAAGGCTTGCCCACTTGACTCCTGTTGTGTTTAAAAAAATCTAGGTCAGCATGAAAGAGTGGCAAAGCAAGACAACATATTGTGAGTCTGAGAGAGGTTTTTCATCATTACCTTACAAAAATGATCTACAGCCCTTGGGGGTTTAGAAATGGTTCTTGGAAGCAGATGGGAGGCATCTCATTGCCTCTGTTCAGGCTCAGCAAAGTTTCTGAGCCATTGCTGTGTTTCCTGACCCAGCTTCTCATCAGTCCTTGATTTGAGCAGTGATTTGCCAAACATGCTGATCTGGATTACTCACTTTGCTTTAAGAAGTACATTACACTTGTTTCCATATATTCTGATTTAAAGGTGAAAAAGGATCTCTGTAGTTCTTTGTGCTTTTTCCTGCATCAAAGTTGCCAAGAAAAAACACACCAGCTTGCTGTTGTAAGAGAGGTGGTTACTTGTGATTTGTATGAAATTATTTATTTTGATCACCAGTGCAGGTCAAATAAATAATGCCTTCTTTTTGTATATGCCTCAAAAGAAAAACAGGCACTGGTTTTCTTTTTTTGTGGGTTGTGGGGTTTTTTTTTGTTGTTTTGGTTTTTTTTGTGTGTGGATTTTTCTTCCTTTTTTTTTTTTTGTAGTTTTAGGGTTTGGTATTTTTTTTTTAAATAAAAATACAAATGAACTTTCTTGGCATCTGGGAAAAGCTTTCTTAATTCTACTTAGCTTCCTTGGTGATTTACCTTTTTATTTAGTGGTGGTCTTTAAGAGTAAAAGCCTTTCTGTAAGTTTCATTTGTTTTTTTCCTTTTGGTAGGAAGGATCTTTTGAAACTTAAAAAATTTTTTTTTATCTGCAAGTGTTTCCTTTTGTCAGGCCAGGTGGGTTGGTGTTGATGTGGGAGATGGTTTGACACTTGGCCTGGCCTTTGAGCTGATCTAAGAATTTCTGTTGCTCTCCCCTCTTGTTGTGTAAAGGGTATTTTGATTGCAGTGGAAAGAATTTTTCTATGTCCTTAAGAGTAATCCTTTATTGTTCTTATTAGGATAGCCTGGAGAAAGGCTGATGCCTGGTGTAACCAGGGCTGTTTCCAACCAGTCTGCTCCTAGCCGTGAATGTGTATCTCTTCATGGGCTTAGTGAGTTGCTGACCTGGATTCATGCTTCTACAGGCTTCTATTAACTAGTAATTTTGTCAAGTATTATGGTATGTTTATCTTTCTGTGATGTCGTGGACACTGTAAACAAATATTTAGAAATGATATCTTGATATTATTTTGAATCTTGTCATTCTGTGTGTTTGTTTCTTTTCCTTGAGGCTATTTTACATTAAAAGCCAGTCAGCATTGCTCATCTTGTGCTTCTCAGATTTTTGAGTTGGAGTTCTCATGGGATTCAGAAACATTAGAAAACAGAAATCTGTGCTGCTTACAGATCTGGAACAGAAGCTGAGACTAAACACTTCTTGTTTGTTTATTTGTTTTGCTTTAAACAAGTGGGAAAACTTAACTGATGCCAATCAGGGTAGGGAAGAGAAAATGTTTGAAGGCAGATGAATCCAAGGTAGCTGCACTTCTGAAAACAAAAAAAACAACCCCCTCCCCCCAAAAACAAACAAACAAAACCCAAACAACAAACCACAAAACAAAGAAAAACCCAGAGAGGCTTCAAAATAATCTGCTGATGCCAGTGTCTGGCTAAAACTTGTTCTAACTTGAAAATATTTTTTAACTAAGGCAGTTACAAAGGGACTACTATTTTTTTTTTTTTCCCCCTTGCAGAGCTTCCTTGGGTTGCACTGAGGAAGGTTTGACCATTGCCTCTCAGAAAGAAAGCCCTTCTAATTGAGTTGAGTCTAACAGTAAGCAGTTAACTTCTCAGAGGTGTGATTTATCTGTAGCCATTGCAGAACCCTAACGAAAGGCTGTGAAAGTTGGGATGGTGACCATGGCAAGTGCTTGGTGTGCAGACCCCTCCTGGGAGGGGAAGCTGGTGGAGTAGTTCTGGCCTGATCTACAGCTTCAGTGATGGAAAGGGAACAGTGGGAAACCACAACAGACAAAAATTACTGATCTGAAGAAGAAAAAAAGAATCTTTTACCCCCTTTCCCAAGTCTTTAAGTAGCCTTGGCATTATTGTTACACTTTTCTCTGTCCAGGAACACGGTCACGAAAATGTTGAACCAAAGTTACTCCTTTTATCCCTTCAGATTATGTTCACTATGCATTCAAGTAGAAGTAGTCTTGAAACAAGGTGTTGTACCTAGACATAGTTTAGTACCATGGAGATATATATTTTATTAATTTGTTGTTGTTTATAGAGACAAGTCACATTGATACGTTGCCTTGTTAGAAATACTGCACTTCTGTGGGGCTTACTACAGACAGCTGATCCTATATGTTCAGAGTGAGCACTGATATTAGGGTAAAGGTGATGCCTATATACTTTGTACAGATGTTTATTTCCAGGATAAATTAAAAAGAAAACCAACTTCTTCACTTTTTTTTTTAATCTTTATTCCAGGGTCACAAACTAAGATAAAAGGTTACACAGTAAAACATCACTTGTGCTCTTGACATTGTTGGCTTTCTAGCTACTGAACATGAGTTTCTACTTCTCTAAAAAATGTTATCAGTTTGTCATTTAAAAACAAACCACCATTTCAAACCCTTCAGTTCTCCATGCTTTTAGCACCCATTGAAAAGCAAGAACTTTTTGTATCTGTGCTTGAATTAAGACATCTCCATCGTAACTGTTACAGTCTGTAGGAGCTGCACAAGGCCTAAGTTTGTTTATTAACGCCTCATCGAGCTCTTGATTAGAGCAAGAACAACCTTTTTTTTGTCCTTTCTTCCACAACAGCAGCACCACAGGTGGCATGGTAAAACTCCTCCCCACACCATAGTTAGTATTTTAAATAGTTAGTACTTTAAAAAGTGTTAAGACTGGCTAAATTATTGTTCAAATAGTCAAAAGTAAAAGACAATATGCTAAAAGGCTCACTACAGATATAGGAAGTACTCTGAGGGATGCTTAAGATGGTCTCTCAGCCATAGATTTCAGAACATCGGCATCTGGCAAACAATGGTGCGTGTTTTCCCCATAACATTTAATTTCATTCACAAATACAAAATTTCCAGCTAGGTTTTTGGAATAATCAATATTTTTTTTTCTTGGATAATAAATTACCTTTCAAAAAAGCTACCCCCAAAGCTGCAGGTTTACTACTTTATGCTATACTAACTCAAACACTAAAATCTTCATTCAGAAGATGAGGTCATGCTGCATGAAATTTAAGGCACATGCAGTAAACCAAGTTAAAGTGCTTTACATATCCAAGCTCATCACTGCCCCTCAACCTGAACTGAGACTTGGTCTTTTTATTGTGCCTGCAGCAATACAGTGGTCTGTCCTTTGTGGAAGAAAAGAAGTTGACAAAACAAAGTACGTAGACCGGGTTTAAACAACAACAACAACAACAGAAAAAAAGCCAGTAAAATGTCCTGTAGAGGAAATATAGGTAAATTTAAATCCTGTCACAAAACAGGTGCCAGCTGCCTTGTGACTGCAAGTAACTCTCCCTGTTGTAGAAGAAAATTCCTCTGCATGAAAAGGCAGTTTATCAACCATGACTACCAGCTGTCAGGGACTCGTCAATGACAATCAGAGAATATAGTCTTATATTTAACATATAGTATATGTTAAAAAAATGCAAAGGAGTAACTTTTGCCTTCTGGCATAATAAATGGGATCAAACTTTGGCAGTGCCAAGACTGAAGGGCTGAATTTCTACTAAACTATCCACAGGGCCCTAGGAATTATAATTTTCTTGTTTACTAAGAGGAGAGTTACTGGGTAGAAGGGCACTGCATCATGTAGCAGGAATGTAATTTACCTAATTACAGCATCTAGACATGTAAGGGAGGGTATTTTCTGAAAAAATGAGGCTGAAGAATGCGAGAAGTGACTTCTTTCACTGTTTTCTAGTAGTGCTTCTTGGCTGAAGGTTTGTAAGACACCAGAAGACCAAAGGAAGCATATCCAAATAAAAGTGTCTGAATGAACCAATGAAACTGAACTGCTGGGTCAGTGATTCCTTTAGATCTGTAACATTAACAAAAGCATAAAATGTGTCAAGAAAACTTATGGTCTTGCAGGCTATACTGCGATACGTACAAAGTGAGGTTAGATATTCCTACCCATCCTTGATACATCAGACTTGATTAGCACATTTGAAAGTAGCATCATTAATTTCAATCTACTGAGACTTACTTGCAGTAATAAGTAAATGTACTAGTTCTTGTGGCTTTAGTGGATTTTAAGCTATGGAAGAAAGGTTCTTTCAGAAGTGTCATGCATACAATATCCTCAATAACATCAAATTGTAAGCTCAGTCTATACTATTTGAAATAAATTATCCTATAAGTCTATATGCAAACAACCAAGAAATTAGTCTGATACTAATTTTAATATGTAAATCTGTATACAGCTTCTTGACTACAGTCACTGAAGGCAGACTGTAGGCTAGCAGGGCAAAGAGGCCTGATGATTACTGTGTGATACAGGGTGGAGAAGCACTGCTACCTGAACTTGTGGCTAGAAAAATAGAGGTACAGGGGGCTGAAGACACTTGATTTTTGAAGCAGAGGCCTTCCTATGTCAGTTAGTTTTAACTCAGCATATATGAATTTTTCTGTATATTACATAAAATGTTACCTTTTCCTCCACTTCATTGTTGTGGAGAAATACTACTGAATTTTCAGAGAAAAGGAGTATAAACATGATAGCAAAACGAAGGGATTTTACACGTCCAGTAAACAATTGTCAAGCATAACTGCGCTTCAACTCATTCACTGGTTTAGAGGGGAGCTCCCTCTACTGAACTTTGCTAGAACAGTTCAGCTGGTCGTTGTCCCAGAGCCTCTACACGTACAAAATGATTGTGTGGTGAGTGTTAATACAACATTTCTTAATGTTCATTCTTAAATCATCTTATCAGTTGTGGAAAAAACTTTTTATAATCCCAGCTGCAGCATTTCCAAATGAGTGCAGAAATTAGAAAACTAGATCTTAAGAAATTTGCCTGCTTAGATAAAGCAAGCTAGCTTGAATAGGCCATATGCAGAAATACAGACCAACGGCCAACAACGGTGCTAATACTAATTAACAAATCTGTATCTGCTTCCTCTCTGGTTCTTCCTTGCGCCTCCTTTGTGATGTTTGTAAGCAGACATCACTTTTACATCAGCATAAAGTATATGGTGTTTGAAGATGTTACCTGAGAAGTCTGTGACAGACAACTGTGAACTGAACTAGATGAAGTGGAAACCCACCACTTTTACAATGACAGACTGTGTCATCTATTCTGTGGAGCATTAAAAACAATACCTAGAGTCTTCTAAATTAGTATAAACACAATTCAAATGAACAGAATGATGGTTGGACAGCATAGCTTTCCAAATAATTTGTTATCTTAAGCTTAGTTAGCATTACTTTTATAGTCAGATCAGTCCAAGTGTTTTATCCTACAAATCTGCAGCTACAAGGAGAACTTAGTCCCTAATAGAAGTGTCCAATTGTATTTTCACGATATAGCTGCACTCATTTAAACAGGTAATTGGCTGTCTCAAAATTCTGATGAGGTAAGATCTGATGAAGTTGTAACACCTGAAGTTATCAGATGGTTTCTACACTATCTATTGTTCCCCCTGCTTCCTAAAGCGCAGTGTTGCCCAACAAACAGTGAGTTCAGAGGCAGGCAGACAAGCTCTGGCAAACCTTGCTGCTGCCAGTTCTGCAAGTTGCCAATCCTTGCTCTTGCCACCCTGTACAACAGTAACCACTGGCAGAATTTGCAGTCACCTCTTGTGCAGAACAGCAAACTAGGATTGCAGCAAGAATTTTATCAGTATCCTCTGAGCTAATATTGATGCTGAGAACTACCAAAATCAGCCTATAGCTTGTGTCACTTGTATCACAAATCCTTCAGGGAATCTGTGTTGAGGTGAGGGGAGGGAACAACTTACTGGCATAATTTAACACTGTAGAAGGCTTCTACTACGTGAATCAACCAGGACACCCAGAACCTAATAAAAAAAAAAAAAAAAAAAAAGTTTTGTTGAAAATTAAGGAGAGACTGTTGTATCCAAGTTGCATTATGCAAAGAATTTAAACAGGAAGCACAGAAGTGATATCTCATTTTAACCTAGAAAATGAGGCATGTTTCTTAGAAAAAAAAAAACAAACAGGTGTAGTCTTAAAAGAAACTAAAGTCCTCTGAGAAAGTTGGAGGAAATGGAAGGTCTAGGCATATGGTACAAGCTACAGTTCGAGTATCCACTGTGTGTTTCCAAAACTTTCAGCACTTCGATTAAGTCAAAAAGCCAAATGCTTAGTGAAAGCAGTACGAGTTAATCTTAATTAAGCATACAAAATCTATCCTTCTACTTATAGAAATATTTTTAGTGATCTTAATGAGTTATTGAAGTTTTTATAGGTTTAGTTCTATGAAAATAATGTTGTGTATGGATTTGGAATATATAATACGACTTGATTAGTAAAACTTGGTCTACAGGTTTTCATATAACAGCTTTTTCTTAAAAAAGCCAAACAGTTACACAGGGCATTTAGTTTGGATCAATTCAATACCCTAAAGCAAAAGATGCTCTGAGCAAAGACAGCATCTTATCTTCCACATGATGCACAGGAAAATAAACCAGAAAGACTTTCTATCCTTCCAGGAAGAAAAAATGAGAGATCTGGTTACATGAAAACGTTTTCCAGATTTTCTTTTTGCTAATTAAAATAACAAAACCTAAGATTTGGAACCCAGCAAAACTTAGCAATTGGCAGTTTCTTCAGCGGGTTATTTCTCATGTGGACAGGATCGGGAAAAGTTAGTGGCAAGGTAGAAAATGTTCTTTAAATAAAGCTGGGGAAAAAAACAACCAAAACAAAATAAAAAAACCAGCCTCCTAAAGACAGAACTGGACTGCCTGATGAGCTATTTGACAAAAGAACTGCTTTTAGGAGGGATTACAAATCTAAGTTTACATATGGACTAATGTCTGACTCCAAAAGTAGTATCTTAATTTTTTTCTTTTTTCCTTTCTTGCTATAACAACTCAGATGCCAAACTCTAAGCTGAACTTTTAAACTTTCATACTGGTCTTAGCCTGTCTAGTCTTCTACATACTTACTACCCCATACCCTTAGTTGTAATGAGCTTGAAAGCAGAGCTCTTTAAATGTAATTAACAACTGGGTTACAGGAAAGCTTGTTAACACAGACTAATCAGAGGACTCGGAGAGATGCAAAATAATTATACAGTCAAATGTAACTTACCCATAGCATACCCACTTGTGGTGATTTTCCACTAAGTAATTAAGGAAGGTACCAAATATTCCCAAATAACTATAAGGTATAGTTGAAGGCCAGAGTGTTACCCACTTAAAAAAAAAAAAGACATACAGTAGTTAGCCTACTTTAAGGCAGAATTACTATCAATTTAACCTTCAAATTAGCTTTTTTCCCACTGCCCCTTGTGTTTGTTAAACATGGTTTAGGGTTCATACTATTCGTAGTATTTCAACTCTTTCATTCCATTGCCCTTCTCCAAGACCCATACTCTTCACCAAGACCTCTAGCCTGCTACAGCACGCTTACTTAAGAAGATTCCAACCTATGAAATTTCTTTTTCCTTGACGTACAAGACGCCAAGGTGATAAGTTTAAAGTTGCTATCTGTGTATTGGGAGCGCGCCTGCACATTAAGTGGCATTTAAGTTCTAAGCTCATTACCTGTAACACAAAGTAGCAGACAAAAATATATTGTCTCTGTCCTGAAGAAGTTAATCTGATGCAACTGACTTGAATTCAAACAATGACTAGACCGAGAAGGAGGAATAACTACTTATCCATAACTAGGGGATCAGTTTTCTTTTGTCCCTTAAAAAAAAAAAGTCAGATTTGGTTCTGTTTTGAACAGGACACAGAAGATAATCAAGCACCAAGCCCCAAACCAAAGATGTACGCAGCGTTCAGGTATCTTTCCTGTCAGTGAGTTGTCCGCAGTGCCTATCACTGTCCACCTTTATTTTTAACGAGCTGTAGAGAGTCAATGAGCTGTGGACTTCAGAATCCACTGGGTTAATACTAAACTGGCCAAAGCTCAGCCTGGCTTATCTTTCCTCTGGTATCGATGCTGCAGTTTCTAACCATGTATAAATTTGGCGATGATGAGGATTTGGAAACATGATGGATTTAAACAGGGAATCTGTTTAAAGCTGATTTTGTTTCTTGAAACAGTCCAAAAGCTGGTTTGTCAGCTGTCTGGCCTGATGGCCAACCATCAGTTTTTCAGTGTTGGTTCTTATGCATAGAAAATCCACACCAAGAGAAGAAAACTACACCCCATGGAAGTTAATGGATAATCTTCATAACTTTGCCTGATACATCAACACTGTCGTTAATCTCCTCACTCTAGTAATCTAACCTATTTTAGCTGAAGCTCAGTTTTAGAAATTGAAACTATATGGTGACTGAACTAGTCTGTTTTCCAACAACACTACCAGTCAATTTAGTTTGTAACTAAAGCCAGCACTTGTAAATGCACCTTACTGTCACCGAGCAAGTTTTATTGATGCATAATGTGGTTTCAGTTTTGTTGAAGACACTTTCACAGGCTACCCGCAATGCAAACCCGCACAAGTTACAGCATTTGGGTTGCTGTAAGCATACCTAGGGATGCTATACACCCTGAGACTTGCTTTGCTCTGGAATCCAATTGTTTTTATTTTTCTTTCTCTAAACTTCCTTCATGGCTTTGTTCAGCTCTCTCACAAGCTGACCTGGCCAAAGCATCATGTTCAGTCTCCTTTTTCTCCCGGTGTCTTTCAGCCAGTGGCATTTCCATGCACACTGGGACTGTTGAGAAAGCCTGCTCCCTAAACACTGTACCTCCTGAGCTACCCGCGAGCCCCCTGAGGATCGCCGCCGCTGCGGCAGCAGCGAACCCACGGAGGTCCCCAGCTGGGCCCTGAGTTTTTGTAGCTCCAGCCCCGAGGCCACCGGGCAGCTGCTGCAGAGGTCAGCGCGCCTCGCCCCAGGCCCGCCGCCGGCAGCCCACCCGCCGCTCCTTACGCCCAGGAGGATCATGCCGAAGGTGATGGCGATCATCCAGATGAGCCGGGAGCGCTGGAAGTGGCAACTGCCATCCTGGAGCCGCTCCGCGCCCGTCACCGCCGTCATCTCGCCGAGGCCTCCGACAACCGCGGCTCTGAGCGTCGGGCGCCGCCGCTAAGGCCGCCGCGCGGGGGGCGTCTCGGCCCCGCGTCTCGGACGAGACGGCGGGGACGGCACCTTCCCGCCTCCCGCCCGTCCGACGGCGGCGGCGGAGCGCCGCTGTGAGACGAGCCGAGTGCGGCGGGAGGAGGCCGGTACCGGGCGGGCTCAGATTGCTGGCCGCCTCGGCCGGGATGGCGAGGTACCGGCGCTGCGGCTCCTTCGCCCGCAGCGATGCCCCTGGACCACACCGGGGGGATAAGACGTGTGGCGGTGGTTGGCCGTTCAGGAGGCGGAGGTTTCGGCCGGAAAGAAACGCTCTGCCAGGCGCCCGTGGAGCGATGTCCGCTCCGCGTTTGTTGTTGGAAGTCCCAGGAGCTATGTATTTAGTTTGAGGTTTGTCTGGGCGTTTCACGGGAAGCTTTGATCTCCGCGTCCGCAGCTAGTCACTTCGGGACTCGGTTCTTTGCATCGCCCCGCCGCCCTCAGCAGGTGCAGGCTCCTGCCCCGGCAGATCTCCCGCATCAGTCCTCGCCGGCTTCTTCCTGCCCGATACCTGCTTGCGATTGCGTTTTAGGTAAAACCGCTGATTCAATGGCAGGAGATTGTCCTTTCAATATTTCCCTAATGTCTGAACAAGAAATAATTTTAGGACTATCTTCAAAACGTATTTGAGTTCTGTGAAACTGGAGCCCGTCGTTCAGGGGTGCTCTGCTAAAACCTGTCAGTGGCAGCTGAGCGGCCGCGGTGTGATGGAGTTCTGGGGAAAGGGAGAGAATCCTCCCAGATGTGTTTCCCTGCTCCCTGCCTAGTTTGGGCGGAAGGCAAGAGTGAGTTGGCAATCGCAGAGTATACCGATCTTTAGAATTAACAGCTCAAAAGTAGAGTTTCTGTATGACTTTGTGCCAATTGCATCATTTCTTATACCTGGATTTCTGTTTGCAAAGTGAGAAATTAAGGCATAGCCTACTTAAAAAACAAAGACTCTTTGATGTATCTCTGTTAAACAGAACTTGGGACAGAAAATTGTGGCTTTTCTATTCTCTGGTTGGCAGCTCTGCGTGTAGTATGAAGAGGGGCTGAGCAGAATTCGGGAAAGATTGCAAATGCCTTGTCGAATGGAGCAGTTCTTCATACCTGCAGTTATCTTAAAATACTCTGCTCTTTCACACTGAGTGCTGCAATAGTCTTCTCTGTTCCTTAAGGGAAACGGACAGACTGTTCCACTGGATGATGGGACAGACCTCAATCCATTTTTAAACTGGATTTATGTTTTTAATAGCTTTTTTCTCTCTTACTAATTAGTCTAGTAATTCAGTAATTCATAGGACTTTTAGAAGATCAAGCAGAACTCAGTTTTCTTAGAGCAAGTTTTAGTAATGTCCTACTTCAGCATTCCTTACCAAGTTTATTGACAGCTATGGCCACAGAAGGATTAGCTATAGTTACTCTATTATTATGTTGTATTCCATATGTTTTTATGGAATATGTTTAATTTTTTATTGCCAGTCAGAGCACTCAGGGATGCTAGTGTCATCTTTGAATGGGCTTTTCACAGCAATTGAGATTATTCAGTGAAGCATTTGCTAAGTAAAGCCAAAATGCCTTGATATTGTTCATAACGCTAGAAATTATACACTTTTCTTCATACTTTTATTTACTTCAGCTTAGCACTTGCCTGCATTGAACCATAGATCTCTATAGGATAAATGTATGATTTTTATTTTCCCCCCTCTAGAACTGCCAGCTATATACTGAATCTTACATGCATTAAAGGACTACCTCTTTCTGACCTCATCATTATCTTTGAAAAACTGTTGAAACCTTAGGAAAATGGTAAGTTTTGTACTTTTTTCTTTAGAAGTTTCAGTGCAGAAAGTTGTTTAATACATTAAAAGTGTATCCCAAGGACATCTGAACAGTTATTTTTAAGTGAATGGCTGATTGTGGCAGATATTTTCTAGTTTAATCCAGCTATTGCTGCATGCAAATGTATGAATTTACAGTCTTACCTTGTATAGCCTTGTGTCTTTG
Source organism: Ceryle rudis (assembly GCA_033439905.1). Lineage (NCBI taxonomy): Eukaryota > Metazoa > Chordata > Aves > Coraciiformes > Cerylidae > Ceryle > Ceryle rudis. The sequence continues at coordinate 4,898 of JAAGNO010004087.1, read as the reverse complement.
TAATATAAATTGGGTGCTTTGAAATTATTGTTTCCTCCTAATTATTGTGTTCTTTAAACAAAACAGAGAAGGAATCAAATGAGTTACCTGTTTGGTTGGATTCCAGCCTATGCTTGAACAAAAAGAGCTCATTAGTTTTATTGGTCAAAAAGATCAATAAAGAGATACTTGTCTTCTGAATGGTTTTAAGTGTACTTTAAATGAAGCTAAATGAAAGTAAATGCAAAGTTTATTTTTCAGGTTAATATTAAGGCATTCAGCTTTCAGTATTATTCTGCGATGTAGTAACCATTTAGCCATAGTAAATATTGCCAAGGACTTCGAAGAGGATTACAGTAGTACATACCTCTTGATCTCAGTTTTTCCCACTCTTATGCCCATACTTCATTTTAAGTACAAATTCAATAGAATTCCTATCTTGCACAAAAAAAAAACCCGCAAAGAGATATGACAGTGGAAATTTGCAGGATTATATTTTTTCTTGTCCTGGTAGTCATGCTTGTCATTAAATCTCTTGATTGGCTCAGAATATGGATTAAGTTTGTTAGCATGTAGTTGTTTCAGAAACTTTATCTTTCTCTTTTATTAACCATATCCAATTTTATCATTAACTCGTTGTAAAATGTAATCTTAAGATTTACTCTTAATATTGGTTGGTTTTTGTTTGTTGTTCGTGGGGTTTTTATTATGCATCTATTGAACAATACGTGCGACACAATTATAATTTTAACTTAATTTATTCAGCATACTTCAATAATCCTGTCATAATACTTTGGAAGGTGACCAAGGAAAATAGTAGAAGTGACAAAAGATTCCTTCAGAAGTGCTGTAAGGACACTGGAAAACAGTCTCCTGGACAAATTATTTTTTTAAAAAACAAGCAGAGAGTAAAATCATAGAATCATTTAGGTTGGAAAAGACCTTTAAGATCATCAAGGCCAACCATTAATCCTACTTTACAAAGTCCACCACTAAGCCATATCCCCAAGCACCACATCTATCCAGCTTTTAAACACATCAGGGATGGTGACTCAGCCACCTCCCTGGGCAATAGAATCCAATGAGTAACCTCATTGTTTTTTCCTATTCCCTTGTCCCCTACTCCAAACCCATACAAGCATAAAGGAGGCATCCCAAGGACTGAAGTAGTGTTTAATTCTGTGCCACAATTTTGTTTGAGATCCAGTAAATTTGCAACCTGTGGGTTGTATTGGACATCTTCCTTCTAAGTGAAAATCTTTCTTTACAATCAGTTTGGCAATTCTGTATTTAGAGCCACTTTGCTTTATGCCACTTAACTTACTGCTTTTCTGTGCGTAATCTGCTGACAACAGACACTTGGATTTGGGAGGGTGGTGGGGTGGAGTTGTTTTGCTGTTTGGCCAAGCTATTAGTAGTAAGGGAAATAAGAATCCAAGGTTCCTTGGAAGCGTGCCTGCTCCATGTGACAGTGTAGCTTCCAGCCTGGCGCAGAAAACCTGATTAATAGGGAATTACTGTCCATTAAAATTGTTCTAGATCAAAAGTGATGCAGATCATTGGAGAGAGAGTGCTCAAGTACCAATTAAGTGCAACTATCAGCTTCTCCTTTGAGATTGTTTCTGAGCACTACATGTATGGTTATGTATGTTAATATAAGCTTATTTGAAAAAGAATTATGTTAAACCACTCTTCCTTAGATATTTTGCTGTCATAATAATGTGCTGTTTAATAGGAAAACATTTACACACAAGGTGCAGGTTGACTTTGCCGCCTTACAAACACAGCAGTGAAATTCACAGCTGACAAAAGAGCCATTCAGCACAAAAATAAATATTTCAAAATGAGCTGATGCCTTGAATTCTGGCCCTACTGATGTGAATAACTGTCCACATCTTATTTTCCCTTACGAAGAGCACTAAGGAGCAATATTTTGGACATTTTCAGTGGAGGGGCAAAGGGTGAAGACTGTTGTATAAGCTGCGTATTGCGAGGCATTTTGGCAGGGCTACAAACTTTCTCTCTCTGTGCTATATCTGTTCTGTGTATACAGAGTAACTCAATTCCTAAGGCTATCAATCTGGCATCTTTCATCAGCATTAAATGTATTGCAGATATTTTTTTGCATGCACGCAAACCTTTGTGAACAGGAGTAAAAACGTTAAAATAGGTGCATCTTTTGTTTACTTCTCTCAGAATTCCTCCTCATTGAATTCTGATGAGCACATTCTGCTGACTCTCAAATTCACTCAGCCCACGTTTGTGTATTTATCTTGTCCTAAGTCCTTTGAATGCTTTGGCGATGTTAACTTACTCAAGAACTTGTCATACTAAAGATTATTTAACTATTTTTTTTTTTACTTATTTATCTATTTGCTGTATAACTGTAATGTCCTTGAAAATGTGTTGCTAGCTTATAAGAAAAGTGTAGAGGAGAAATTATGTGTCAAATAGTTCCGTAGACAAATTTTAGTGTGTTGCACACTTGCTTTTTACAAAGAGTTGCTTTTGAGCATGGAGTTTTTTCTACCTCTGTTCCAATACGCTGCTCCGTCTGTCCAAACTGAAAACATGTGGCATTATAACACAAGCTTTAACATTGCTTTTCTCTGTCCATGGGATCCATTTGATTTTCTTACTTTATTTGGAAAAATAATATTACACTGCAGAGCAACTTGAGATCAGCTCAAAATAACTTTGGGATTTAAAACAAACAAACAACCCCCCCCCAAACCCTAACTAATCCTAGTATTTTTTTTATCTTTGTAATATGAGCATGATAGGATGTTTTTTAGGTTCCCTGGATGAATATGTCATTGAAATATTATGGAAATCTGCAGTGTCTATTTTAGAGGTTCTTTTCCAATGGTTAAAACTTGGAATTTTGTGTGTTTTTAACTTCAAAGTGAGGGCATTATGATCTTGCCAGTTTAGACCAACATTTCAGCTGGATCCACATCCCGGTTCAGGTGTTGTTCATTCGGTTGTTGTTCCAGTGCTATAGTTGAGTAATGGCTAAATAAACAAACTGGGGTACCTCTGTCCTGAAACATCCAAGTTTGTAAGTTGTTCAGTAATATTTGAGCATCTTCCTTTATTCATGTGTTTATAAAGTAAAGTGACATTCACAGTGCAGAGCTTACACATTTGATCCCAGGAAGCTTATATGACACCTGGCATATAAAATTACACTCTCTACACTGCCGTTTAGTAGCTGCTTAGCTTCTTACCTGGATTTCTCTTTTTCTCACACAAAACTATTAAAGTCTACTCTTTTAGCACTGAAATATGACATCATCAGTACAAGGAGAAATAGCCATCATTTGATGTCTCTATAGGCTGTAAATCTCCTCCTGTCTTGGTATCACTTAAACTATATTGGTTTAGGTTTTAAGCAAAATCAATTTTTACTCTTACAGTACTGATGCTAGGTTTTATTAATGTTTGTGATACTTGAGACTTTCTAATTGAAACATGTATTTTTTAAAATGGAAACTACTACTTAAAATGGCCTTGATAATAGGACTTTTCTGAAAAACTGATCTAAAACAAATTAGATCTGTTTTCAGGCTTGGGTATTGCAAACATGCATTCAGATTCTAATAGAAGAAACTGATAACCATGTGTTTCAGAAAACCTCTCCAAGATCTATTAATCAAAAGTAGTGTAAATTATTAGAGACAGCTCCTATAGTCAGCATCTATTTACACAATTGGAGCTGAAATGAATTACCTTAATAACTTCCTTTTGGAAAGGGGAGAGTTGAAACAGCATTCAAGGCTAAATTCATCTCTGGATTTAAGTGGTCACAGCTTCGACAACTTCAATCAGGTGACACCAGTGATTAATTTTGGAGGGGTTGTGATTTGTTTAACATAGGCCTTTTCTGGTTTATATTCACTTGTGTATTTAAGGGCAAAAAACTTGACCAAATTTTAAGCGTCTGTTTTGTACCTCTTTACAGTGCTTGCATGGTCCTCTTTACCACAATGCCTGTGTCACGCACTTTTTAATGTGTTCATCTTTGTTACACCCCTGTGAAATAAACCAGCATAGTATAAGAAATTCATTAAAGATGATGTAACAGTTTGACCAACTTCATGGAAGAAGTTCAGAGCGAAGAAAGGATTTTATCTCGGTCATTCATATCTGCCACTGAGTAATGTAGTAACTAGACCATCCTTCCCTTCTGAAATATAAATACAACAGATGCAACATTTTGGTAGAGCTGCTGGATGTTTTAATTTTCTCATGATGCCAATTATTGAAGCTTTAACAATTAGCTCTGTTCTTAATTAACCTTCTGGTTGGATTTGCAGGTTTTATATCAAAGGTACGACAAGTATGTAATACTTGCAGACAAGAATTGTTTCACAGATTTTATGGACAGATGTCCATTCTATTTGTGGTTGCTTCTGGCCTTAATACGATTTCAGGACCTAACTGAGCATTTTAACCATGCTAGTTTTCTTTGTATTGGTGACAGCTATAAAATGTTCTCATCCCTCAGGTATAAATTATGCAATTCAATCTCACCATGAAATGCAACTGTCAGTCTTGAACTCGCTCATTTCCTCAGATGGGCAATTTTTAGATAATTGCCTCATTCTTCTTGCATCTCTATGGCAAGGGACTGTATTCTGTAATTTCTGCCTTTTCATATATGTTCCAAGTTGTTACCTAAGATCATGGGGGTTTTTAGATCAATGCGTGTGTTTTAGCTATCTCTTATGGGATGGTAGAATGTACCAGCTTTCTGAGGCCCTGGTAAAGTAAAGATTTGAGTAAGAGAGGGATGAGCTGATTAGTTCTCATAAAAACAGTCTGTACCTACTTGCAGGACTCCTCTTCTCTTCTCTTCTCTTCTCTTCTCTTCTCTTCTCTTCTCTTCTCTTCTCTTCTCTTCTCTTCTCTTCTCT
>JAAGNO010004086.1:15846-35100 GCA_033439905.1 Ceryle rudis | reverse complement strand
CGCGGGGTGCCGGGGCCCCCCGTTCTGGGCAGGGCAGCGCCGAGGGCGGTCGCGCGCGTCCCGGGGGCCCGTTCCCGCCGGGCCCACCTGCCCAGGCTCCTGCCCAGCCACGTTGTGCGGCCGTTCCCGTGAGGTTGCCCGCTCCCTACAGCCTTGCGGGTAGCCTGGCCGGGGAGGGCAGCGCCAGGAGCAGCGCTCCGATCCCGGGCGGCTGTTGGGAGGGGGCTGGCGGCGCCCCGCGGGGTGGCCGTGCGTCTGGTGCAGTAGTAAATAATTAACGCAAGCACGGATCTGTCCTTATCCTGAGGCTTTTTGCAAGCAGTAATTGCCGGTGAGAGACTCGGTAACTCACCGTTTTGCTCACTGCACCCTTTGGATTGATTAGTTTCTGATTTTGCTTCTTAGGCTTTACATAGCATCTATGAAGACAGAAACTGACTTCCTGACCCGGTTTACCAAACTGGCCCGAGCCTTTCTGTCAGGAGTCTTGGCATGAAGATGAGTACCATCAGCTCACAGTAAGCTCCTGTTGTCTGCAGCTCTATGCAGTTCTATCATGTCAGATGGCCAGTCTTGTATGTTTGGAATGAGTTTAGAAGAATTTGTATCATAGAATCATAGAGTGGCTTAGGTTGGAAAGGACCTCAAAGATCATCTAGTTCCAACCCCTTGCCATGGGCAGGGACACTTCCCACTAGACCAGGTTGCTCAAAGCTCCATCCAACCTGGCCTTGAACACTTCCAGGGATAAGGCATCCACAGCTTCCCTGGACACCCTCGCAGTGAAGAACTCCTTTCTTACTTCTAATATAAACCTAGACACTTTAAAGCCAGTTTAAAGATCATAATTTGTGTTTTCCCTCAGGTCTGTGTGATGATCATACTTGCTTTCATATATATGCACATTACCAATGCAAAGAGAGAAGCTCAGTCTTTGCTCACCAGAGGCAGAAAACTTACTTCAGAGGGATGGTTGCAGCCCTTTACTAGAGGAGGCTGATTGGATAACCAAGTCTTCAAACTGGTTGCTTTGACAGAGTGCTATTTGCAATAAAAGTAGTGAAATGTTTTGACAGCATTATGTGAATGGTATTTTGATATAGTTTTACAACAAATCTGTTGTGTATTTGATGACTTTTGATAAAAGAGCTTACCCTAATAAAAACTGTGTTGAAGTTCTTAAGTATATTGCTGTCTAACACAAATTTTTCTTTTATTCAGGGATGATGAAGATACCTTTAAAATACTTATTGCTACTGATATTCATCTTGGCTATTTGGAGAAGGATCCAGTTCGTGGAAATGATACATTTGTAACTTTTAATGAAATTCTAGACCATGCTCAAAAAAATGAAGTAAGTGCTGCTTTTTGGAAAGTGAAGACGTGAGACTGAGAAAAATATGTTCCAACCTGCCAGAAGCTGTAACGCTTGGTCCTGGTACAGTCTTTAGTAATATTAACTCAAAGGACTGAACTAAACTATTTTATTGCAGCCAGTTGCGTTTCTGTTTCAGTAAAACAGAACTCTCCTGTGTGAGAGCCTTCCTATTCAGTTATGACCCTGATTGCATTAACAGTGTTTTCAGATTGTCTGTATCAGTTCCAGTGGTATTTAGAGAGGAACTGTCATGGGAGGAAGGGAAAATAATTGGGGAGAGCGAGGGTAGTAAAGGTACTAAGACAACTCAGAAAATAGAAGAATGTTAGAAACTTTTAAAGTGTTGGTTTTCTTTGTGAGGATTGGATGGGTTTTTTTGTCAAATTATTTGTAGTTTTGATGAAAAGTATTTTAACTTTTTTTTTTACTTGTTTTTCAAAAGCTAAATATGTGCAGAAACTGCAGTTAGTACCTTCTCAAAGTAATGTGGCAATAGCTACTGATTTCTTCCCACCAGGTACCACAGCAGTGACGAGATAATGTATCTTTTCATTCCTGTCAAAGATGTTCAGGAGCCAATATGGAGACCATTATTAAAACACTTACCTGTTGTGTGGTTGGGTTTTTTTTTTTTCCACTGTTGTTTTCTCCTGTAGCTCTTCATAAATAGATCTTTTGGGGTTTGTTTTTTGTTTTAACAAATGATTTAATAATATTTGTTTCATGAGGAAATAGCATGTCTGCAGCTGCTACCTTCTTTTACATAGATGTCCATTTATGAGGAGATATGTGGAACTTGTTAAAAGAAAAAACAGTTTCCTTAGAAGTCTTTCAAGGTAATAAAAACATGTGGTATTAAAATAATAGAGCTTTTTGTTACATACAGGTGGACTTTGTTTTATTAGGTGGGGACCTTTTTCATGACAACAAACCATCCAGAAAAACAGTACACTCTTGTTTGGAGTCACTAAGAAAATACTGCATGGGTGATCGTCCTGTTCAGTTTGAAATTTTGAGTGATCAGGCAGTTAATTTTCATTATAGCAAGTAAGTATGTTCCTATAGATTACAGCGTAAGCTTTGGTTTGCATACTGCATGAATGTATTGTGATATTTATGATTTACATCCTCCGTGACCGGAACCTTGAAGTTTCAGACCTGTTTGTGTGCAACAGTTTAGAGGGTGACTTCACCTATTGTTTTTATAATCTAAGTCTATAAAGGAAAGCACACTTTTTTTTTTTTTTTTTGAGAACCTTCTGAACGTGCCATGACATTTGACACATTAATGTAAAGCGTCGTTTCTGCCCCGCAAGTACAATGCAAGTAAACCATGAATTGCTGTGGTAAAACCAGCAGAGTTCTTTGTGCATAAACACAGGTTGCACAGGCCAGTCCACTGCTCTTGCCCACACCACGCAACATGCTGTAAGATCCTTTTCATAGGCTTGCTCTAAAAAACCCAGGATCTTTTTGCTACCCCGTTTCCCAGTGGGAAGTGCCATTCCAGTCCATGAGTAAGAAACATCTCATGCTGTGCAGCGTAAGCTTATTCAGAGCCACTTATTACCCATTTACCCTGCTGTCACGATGCATTTGTGATGATGTTAATTTTCAGAGAATATTGGGAATTGCCCAGAAATTTGCAGATACAGTTTAACTTTCTTTTCCTCTTCTTGTTCAGGTTTCCATGGGTGAATTATCAGGATAGAAATCTCAACATTTCTATACCAATTTTTAGTATTCATGGCAATCATGATGATCCCACAGGGGTAATGATTATAATTGTACTATACTGTTATATTGCAAAAAGAATGCTTTAGAAATAGAGACTTATATAGAGTTCTTGGAGAACAGCCTAGTTCTGGTCAGTTGCTTCACTCTTCACATAAATATTTTGTTTATCTTTAGGAATTCTGTTAATTAGTGACAAAAAGTTATGTGTGACACTAGAAGAGAGAATAGAAAGAAGTTAAGGGTTCCATATGAACTCTTTAAATTCTTAATTTACCCAGATTTCTGTCATTAAGAACAGAATCACTTTTTATGCCAAGATATGTCAGCCTTTCAGAAAGCTTGTAAAACAAATTCTATCTGTACAGACTGAAAGCTTTTTTCTTAAAGAAGGGGAATTTCTATACTTTGACTTCACCAATTGATATGCACATTACATATTCAAGGAAGATAACCTAATAACAATGAAATGCTAGTTTAAAAATCAACAACTGAAAGTAAGCAGGAAAAGGACATTTAGAAGCAGCAAAGTGTGTGTGCTCAATTTCTAATTTTGTGGTTTATATCAGATAGCAGCGTGTCATGGAGATGAGTTTTAACAACAGAAGCTTCACTTTGAACCTACTGTGAATTAGCTGGCTGAACTAGATATGTTTCTGTAGGAGTTTAGACACTTTGGGACTCTTTTTTTGAGGGGGGGTGTGTGTTTTTCTGAATTATTTAATGTTTAATTTCCTGTTCAGATGAAGCAAGTACTTGTAAGAAAAGGGATTTGCTTCCATGCCCATGAATAGTTAAACAAACAAACAAACAACTAATGTGTGTGGTGGGATTTTTTTCAACTGTAGAAATTACTTAAGGAAAGATTCTCTCCTTTTTGGGACTGTTTCACTTAGACTTTAAAGACTAAATGTTCTGTTCAAATTTTTTATATTTGCTTCTTAATATTTTCTACAGACAGATGCACTGTGTGCGTTGGATATTTTAAGCTGTGCAGGACTATTGAATCACTTTGGACGTTCAGCTTCTGTGGAGAAAATAGATATTAGTCCCATCCTATTGCGGAAGGGTAGAACAAAAATTGCTCTGTATGGCTTGGGTAAGTATTATTCTGCCAGACTGTGACTAGACTGCTCATGTGTTACTGAAGCTCAATAATCTAAATTAAGTTGAAACAAACATGTAGTGCTGCAACAAGCATGAAGGTCTAAATAATGCTAAATTAAAGCATCTCAATTCTGTGACAGTGCCAGGTTTCTCCTTCTGCTATGTTGTCACTGGCTGGCTTGGTTTGTTTTGTGGGGTTTTTTTTGTTTACATTTTAGTTGTTTGGTTTTTTCTTTGTTTGGGTTTTTGTTTGTTTTGGTTTTGTTATTTTCTTTTTATTTTAAAACAAATCCTTCAGTGACTTTATTTCTATACTTCTGTTGGTCTTAAATGAACCCATCTTAAGTTAGCTATAGATAGTGCCTCTATCGAGGCAGGGCAATCACACTCTTACTTCTCGTTATTGTGTATTAAGTTTATTTCCCACTGTTTAGGTAAAACTTAAACACTCTATGTTCAAGGGCCAATTTGGTTACATTTAAAAAATAAACTCTCTGAGCAGAAACCAAATATCTGACATGTCTGTCTGAAGTGATTCATAAGTAACATCTGTCACAAGCAACCTCAGTTTCTTTAAAGAAACTTAGGAAGAGTTTAGTATTTTAAAGGTGTTTTATGGTGAGTTTTCAACTTAGTTTGTCCTTTTCTATTTTCTCTTCCACCTTCCCTTCTACCCTCACTTCTTAGAATGGTGGCATTTGAGTCTTTCTGTTTAGAGAAGTTACTAAGTTTTTCCCCTTATTTTCTGTCCAGTCATGAGTGCTGAAATACTTATTTCCAAGCAACTTGGAAATAGCTGTTGTAGCTATAAGTTAAATCATAGTTCGCCACGATTCTATGTGTTTAATGAGATGTTTTAAAAGCTTGCTAGGTGTTGTTCTAATACCACAATATAAAACTTACAAAAAACATTTGGCTTTTTAATACCCAAAACCATTACTGGGAAATGCAACAACTTTGTAAAGTACAGGTGCTACTGCATGAAAATGTTCATCAGATGGGTTTTTTTTAACCTTGTGCCAGGATTATATACCAGCTTGACTTTTATTTAGAGAGCACTTGTTCCTATACAAAGTATGTAAACTCCATATGGGATTTTATTGAAATCCATCATGAAACCTGGGTATGGATGATTTGTTTTTTTGGGTTTGTGTTTGTTTTCTTTTTGTTTGTTTGTTTTAGTTTTTTTCCCGTGTTAAAAACACGAGGGAAATAATCGGTGACAGACAGTTCAGAAGTAAACTTTTTCCTGCTGTGTGGAAAAGCACATACTTTGCAGAATACATGATCTATTTCTTGGTTTTGTAGAGAATTTCAGTGTATGTTTAAGAACTCCATCTCTATTCAGTAGTATCTGGTTTTAGACTCTGCCTAAAAATATACTTCTTACTCTGTCAACAGGAAACAAAAAAAACTGCTTCTAATGTTTTTAATTCTGCCATAGACAGTTGTTTGGAACAGGAAACAGAAAAGAGTTCTCAAACCAGATTAGTTAATGAAACTGCTTTTAGCAGTTGTTTAAAGGTAAATTTCATGTTCAAATGTCATATTTTCAGCAGTCTGTATAGCAAAATAGCTAATTTTACTTTTACTTTGATCTGTTCATATTCACAATCATGCCTCAGACTTCTTAGGTCATGAAAATGCAGATCTGCTCTTGCTGTATTCTTCATGCTCGTTTTATTAGAGTTGCTGAAAAAATGCTATAAAATAAAGATTTGGTTTATCACACACAAATATTTTCATGTTTTTTCTCCAGGAGCTATTCCAGACGAGAGGTTGTATCGTATGTTTGTCAGTAAAAAAGTAACTATGCTGAGACCAAAGGAAGATGAAGATAGTTGGTTTAACTTGTTTGTGATTCACCAAAACAGGTAACAGTGTTGGATGAATTACGATGACTTATAAACTTACTGTGTTATTGCATTAAAGTGCCTTGAAAGGGATGGGTGAGAAAGCCAGCTATGCTAATTGGTGCTTCTTGTGAGTAGCCCATTTCTTAAGACTTTTCAAATGAAAGCAGTGTTTTACAGCTCTACTTACAGTAGAATCACAAAGGAAAAGAGTTGAAATAATGAGTTAGGAATGTTGGGAAATCTCTTCCTAAACTCTTATAATCAGGGCAGTGAAGGGTTTGTAGTGTAAAATGCACATAATTAAGTCTTGTCTGCTTGTTAGAGTTGAAAGAGCATTAAACTTCATATTATATTTGAACAAATACCGTACCCTCCCTTGCACTGCTATACTTTATAGTTTCCCTTGAACAGATGATAGGTACCGTGAGTTCTTTCTGCCTAAACACTTCTCCTAGCAGTGGTGGTAGGAGCAGGCAGAGTTCTTTTCTGGATCTTTTCTTACCTTTTTTTTTTTTTTTTCCTGAGTAAGAGTGCACTTCTCATAAGCAAGTAACAGTGAGGCAGCTCAGATAACCCTGTGTACTGATCTCTGTCCACTATGCTGAAGGAACTCACTTCTCCTCAATCTCCTTTATCCTCTGGAAAGGGAAAGAGTGAGCTCTGTGAGATGCCTTTTTGATTAACTGGACACTTTAAACAATTGCCTAAGAAATAAATGTGAAGAGTACCTGAAGATATTTTTGATGGAGTTTCTGTATTGCTTTAAATCATACTGATGTTTTTCTCCTCCTTCACTCCCCCGTTGCCCACTCATGACTTACACATTCTAACTGTTTTTCTCTTTTCTTGAACAGGAGCAAACATGGAGCTACCAACTACATTCCAGAGCAGTTTTTAGATGACTTTATTAATCTTGTTGTGTGGGGTCATGAACATGAGTGCAAAATAGCTCCATGTCAAAATGAACAGCAGCGTTTCTATGTGTCTCAGCCAGGAAGTTCAGTGGTAACATCTCTGTCCCCTGGAGAAGCTGTGAAGAAGTGTGTGATCTTTTCTATTTGTTTATCTCTTACCTTACGTCTCTTGTGTCATGTTGAGAAAATAGAAGTGTTTTTTCCTAAGTATGAAAAGACTTGTGTTATAGTGTGGATTAGCTTCAGAGTGTGGCATAACAAATCAGGTAGATGGAATCAGTGGCTACAATAAGTTTTGTGTTACTTAGTATTAATCCTAACTTTTGAAGCAAATGGATTTTATGTAGTTATGGAGGAGTTACATCCTGATAAATTGGAATACAAGGTACTGTGTATATGTGCTTGGGTATGGAACAAGAACAATCTAAATATAATGGAATTGAAGTTTAGCAGGACAAACCCCGAAGTACAGATCCAAGAACTTCTTATAGCTTTTAAACTTTCCATCCCTGAAAAGCGAACATGAGTTTAAAACAAATCTTTATACCATAGTTCTCTTAAGTTTATCTTCTGCTGAGTTACCTTTCTCCTTCTAGACACATTGGTTTGCTGCATGTTAAAGGGAAAAAAATGAAAATGCAGAAGATTGCTCTAGAAACAGTGCGAACTTTCTACATGGAGGATATTGTTCTAGCTGATCATCCAGATCTTTTTAATCCTGACAATCCTAAAGTAACTCAGGCAATACAAGCATTCTGCATGGAAAAGGTAACTTGTAATGCTAACAGTATATGGATAACAGTGTATGGACAAGGCTTGGGATCTGTGACCAGTTTTGAGACTGGAAGATGAAAAATCCTGCCCTGTATTATTTGAGATGGACTTAGGCAGTGTTTCCATAGGAAGCTAATTCCATGACATTCACTGCAGCCTTGGCTTCCAGATTCCTTGACTGGGGTGACCTATTAAAGTAGGCCAGGACTGATTTATGGGGGTCCATATCACCTTTCTACAAGAAATCCCACCTAAGAGTGGGGCAGTGTTGTATGTACACTTTGGAACCAGCATAAATACATGCACCTAAACTCTTAAGAGCTGATCTGTGCAGTGCCATGTGGAAGAAGCAACTAAGAAGGCTTATTAATTGCTCTCTTGGTTCTTAGGTCTGTATAAGTCTCTTGTTGCTTTTCCCTGGAATTGGAAATTTAGCAAAAGATAATGACAATAAAATAGTATGAGTGACCAGTGATGTAAATGCTGCTGGACTATGCAGTATCTGAAAGATAACCCTTTCATTGTGACTTTTCTCACTCATTCTTACGGCTTTTGGCTGCATACCAGTATATATGTGTTCAGCAATGAGAGCACATCCTATAATTAGTTATTTTTATAGCTCCTCTGTGCAGCTGGATGTATTTAAGTTACACTGGAAGGGTTCAGATGTCCATAAGAGAACAAAGTGGAACTGAATTTCTAATTCTGCTTCACAGGTTGAACTGATGCTGGACAATGCAGAACGAGAGCACTTGGTAAATCCACGCCAGCCAGAGAAGCCACTCATAAGACTGCGAGTAAGAATTGGTTGATTTGGATTGCTTTGTTTTGAAAGGTTACTGTGAAAAGCTTCAAAGTAAAGTTATGTTTTTTGTATAAACATAAAATATTTCTTACTATGTACAGGCAAATAGAAATCACCTTCATACCATGATTCTGTCCACCTGGGGTATAAACTAGTATTCTCCAGCAGAGGATGAGGTTGGTTGTAAGAGTACTTCACTGCAGGTCTGAGTAAGGGCATCGAAAGGGCCTATATACAGACAAGTTTTTCTTAAGTCATGTTATCCTGTATTTGTTCCTAACCTAATTTATGGAATCTTTCCTGAAGGAATAGTAAGTGAAACAAGTTAGGAATGAGTTATGAATCTGGGCTGTTATTAGCTATTCTGTTAATATTATTATTATCTATTATTATCCATTAACTATTCTGCATAGCGTGGTAGAGCATTAAGTTTAAGTTGACTTACTTTGTACTTTTATTTTTCCTTTGAAGGGTTACAAACTCATCTTGATTTGTGTGGCTTTTTATATTTCGTTTTGTTTCATATTTTATTTTTTTTCCTTTCCTCTCTTAGGTTGATTATGCAGGTGGCTTTGAACCATTCAGTGTCCATCGTTTTAGCCAGAAGTACATGGATAAGGTGGCTAACCCAAAAGACATCATACACTTTTTCAGACATCGTGAACAAAAAGAGAAAAATGGTAATTTTAAAGGAAAGAATTGTTTGCTTGCCTTGGTTTTCATACTTCTTTTATTTTCTTACCCAGCACTTGCAAAAACTTGTTGTCTACCATCTAATGTGTTACAGGAAGAAAGATGCATAGTCTCATTTAAGTGTATATATCACACAACTATTTCTGTTCTATTTCTGTGTTTGTCTAAAATTCTGATATTCAGATTCTGTGATCTTCCAACCCTTACTCATAAATAATGAATTTTTCTTGGGCCTCAAACCTTATTGAGTTGCCTACACATATAGCCCTGGATATACGCATATAGCATACATATAGCCCCGGATCAGACTGAGTTACTCCATGATTCTCTGATAATTACCATGAAAGGCATGAAACATTTCACTACTGAAACTTCTCACAGTGAGGTTGTTGGTTTTGGACACTGCAGGAAAAGAGATGGGTGTTGGTTTTCCCTTGTTTGTTTTTTATTTTATTTTATTGTTGTAGTAAATAATTTGTTTATACCTAAAATAGCAATGGAGGGGATGGGCTTGAGAAATGTTTGTATATTTAAAAAGAAAAATAAGATCCAAATGTGTTACAGCATTTTGTTTGCTCTATTAATCACGTGTCTGTGGTGCTCTTGGCTTGTCCGTTTCAGCCATGTCTCTATTCAAGTGTTTGTGCAAAAGTGAATAGTAGCTGTTACTACTGTAGCATTTCTCATCGTGCCTAGAATTTTTAATAAACAGCTAATAGCTGTTGCCCAAATACTGGATTTATATTAGTCACTAATGAGGGTAGAGCTTGCACAAGAATGTACTGTGCTAAAGAACTGTTAATATTTCACATTAGTGCATTGTAAGTACTCCAGTTCCACTGACAGTTTTTTACTTACACTGTTGATTTTATAAAGATCAAAACATCATGTTTCAGGAATAAAACCTGCTTTTAATGAGTTGTGGGTTTGGGTTTTTTTTGTGGCTTTTGTTGTTGTTGTTTTTAATTATGCTGTATTGATCTTGGTTTAGTTTGCTTTGTAGGTTTTTTTAATAGTTGTGTGATCTCGTTAACATTTTTGGAATACAAGATAGCTGCTACATCTGTTACTGTGGCATCTCGAGTTCAGGAAGGGAGTGGAAAAAGAATACCATGGCTCTTTGCACAGCTTTATTAGATATCCTCTAATACAAGGGCAGTGGTTAATAAAGCAGTCCGTGTGCAGATGATGCTGTGGTTCAGTATGGGTGATGTTAAGATTTCATGAGTTCAGAAGTTATTGTTTCTTTTGCCATAGCTGCTGATAGAACAAAGCTAACACAGCAGGGTTTTGTGCTTGCATGTGGCAGATGTCTGGAAGCGGTCTGTAGTCACTTTATATTAGCTTGTGCGGTGTGTGGTCATCTCAGTTAATTGTCCCTTTCGTTCTTCTGTCATATCTACCTTGCTGCCCGAGAATGGGGGGCAACCGTAATCAGCTGCAAACATTTTCTACTGAAAACCAGTGTGCTTTGGAGGAAAATTTCTTCTCTAGTAACAGAGTTACTTACAAAAAACAACCCTTGTGCTTTGATGGGTCCTTTGATTTTCTTCCATTTGTGATGTTCTAGAGTTCAATTATAATAACATTCAGGACATAGCATTCAGTTAATAATTACAGACATTTGGTAGTTAAGAGAACATGTTGTATCTGGTAGAGGTGGAGTTGTCTTGTACAATTATGGCATCCATTATGTTTACCTGTGGTTTTAGACAAAAGACTCTACACTTAGAATAAAAAAAATCTTCACATCTAAAAGGGACCACAATTCTTAAGAAGACTATATTAATGCTTTTTCCTATTACTGTCAGTGGGATGATAATAATTAAAAAGCTGCAAATGTCAGTGATGGTGCCACTGTGCTTTTCTATTCTAGACAACGATCTTAACTTTGGAAAACTGGTTAGCAGACCTGCTTCTGAGGGGATGACACTGAGGGTGGAAGATCTTGTAAAGCAGTATTTTCAGACAGCAGAGAAGGTATATTTCTACCTTTTATCTTTTTAATTTATTTTTAATGGAATATTCTTTGCTTCATTAATGGAAGTAGCGTGCTCTGAACAGACTGACATTCACCAGGAAGTGATTTCCTATATAACTGTATATGAATTCCTGTATGAAGTATGCGTCTTGTGTTAACAAGTAACCGTTGTCTATAGGTGTGTAGAGTATCTGAACACATGCCAGCTCAACAACATTATAGTAACGCTGCATGCGAGCTTTGCGGTGTCTGCCCTGTACTGGATGATGTGTCATGTTCTTAGAGGAAGACACAGGGTGAGGCAGCATGTTCTGAGTGAGAAGCTACCTTAATTTACTATAGGGTCAATGTGAGATTGTACCATTTACTATTACTAGCTGACTTGGACTAACTTGTTACCTTGCAGTGTATTTGTGTCCCCAGACATAGTGCAATTCCACTTTATATTTGAAGCAGAGTAGGGAGAAGGAAGAGACACCCCCCCCAGTAGTTTGTTTTCTCCCCACCCTTTCATTAAACTTACTTCCCTTTCCCAACAGCCCGGCAGTAATGTCTCAGAGGTAAAAGAAACAATAATCACTGCGTCAGATGCCCAAATGCTTGGTTTAGATGATAAAGCATACTTTTCAGAGGCTACTTCAGAACATGTTTTGTAGAAAGTCATTAGAGCAAGGATTCTTGAGGTAAAGATCCCCCACATTACATCATCTTGCCTCTCCTTAGGCAGATGTTAGGTGTCAGTATTAGGATGGCATAAACCATGTCCTAGAAGGGTTATTTGCCTTCTGAATATGATAGGGAACCCAGGGTAACTAGTCCAGCAGTAGGTGGTACTTCAAATGTTTTCCATCCCTAAATCCCATGGGTAGGAGCAGCAGTGTCAAAGACAGGGCACTTTATTATTCTGTGAAAAATTTTTGCTTTTAATCTCTTTTCAGACCTCATTCTGCAAGTGTCCCTGTTACGCTATCTTCCCAACCTGTTTATATGTTCTTGTATAAACAGCTCAGTTGCTGACCCTTGCATTTGAGGCCTGCTTCAGCAGCTCAACATCTGTAAAGACTTGAAAGGATCCACTGGTGTTCTAGGAAGGCTTGCAGTAGGGAGATGATATGTTTTGAGTTAACACTGGTAATGAAAGGAGGAGGGAAAAGCCTTTTGTGCCCCAAAATTATTATAGGGATCTTGAACACTGTGTTAAGATAGCTTGTGCTTCAGGCTTTGCTGGACAATTGATCTTGTCTGATTAGGGAAACAAGAATCCTTGAACCCTGAGGTGGCACAGGGCAGTATTTGGATGTTCAAAATATGTTAGACCAAAAATGTCTTAACAAGTACCAGACTGTTCAGTTCCAGTCTTGCAGGTAAGCTGACGTCTGGGAATTAAAATCACTGCTATTTGTCTCTTTAGCAAGCTTTTTACTTTCTTTTGGAAGAAAGCTTTATTGAGGAAAGTCAATGTGAACATTCTGCATCATTACACTTGGTCACGCTTGTGAAATGCTTTTCTTACTATGTTTTGTAAACTGCTCTTTCTACAATAGCTGGAAAATTTATTCCTCTGCACAGCATTATTTCAGGGAAGCTTTTATGCTTCTCATGCAGTCCTCAAAACAGTTCCTAAAGGACACCTGAATGGATCAAAAAATCATTAATAAGCTTATATAATGCTTATTACTAAGAAATGATCTGTGCTGGTTTACAGAAAGAAAAGAGGCTGCTATTTAAACATTACTATCCATTTGGGGGTTCATTCCCATAATGTCTCTCCCTACTGTATTGGGAAGGAGAAAAGAGAAGAGAATAGCTGCAAAACACCACTGGTAGCATCTACTACTTTTACTAATTAGTGTCTGTAGTAATATCTTAATGTAGAATACCTTGATGAATATCATCTCACTTGATGAACATGTGAGAACTATTGGTATTTACAGAATTGCATTTCTGTAGAGTAGACTTCTGCTTAGTAGCTCTTAATGCTTCATAATAATAATTATCCTGCTGTGTAACTGCCATTTTAGGAGGTTAGAAATTTTCAGTAAATCTAAGTAATTTAACATCTGTAATAATTCAGAGCCTGTTTTTAATAGCATTTTTAGGTCTCTACAAGTTAATCTTCAGTGTAAAAAAGGGAGGGGAACTAGGAAAGAGTACAGTTGACTTGCTCTCAGCAGTACATTTCAGACAAATTATTTTAGATGTGACTAGCACTAAAGTTTCTTTACTGTTTCTGAGACTTTTTTCTTTCAGTTTGGAAAATACTCTATTAAGTAGGTGTAGAATGCTTGTAGCAAGAGGGTCATAACTATATCGTGATGAGTAACACGTTTGCTTATTGCTGTGCTTTCCTCTGGTTGAAGTCTTCAGTGCACATTACTGGTTTTGGAACTGACTTAATATTTATCTGAAACAACAGGAATATTATTTGCTTTCTTTGATGGCAGATATTTCTTAACAAAATGTTTTCCTCAATTATAAAGAAAGTACAGCTTTCACTTCTTACTGAAAGAGGAATGGGAGAAGCAGTGCAGGAGTTTGTGGACAAAGAGGAAAAAGATGCCATAGAAGAATTGGTGAAATTTCAACTAGAAAAAACACAGAGGTTTCTTAAGGAGCGTCGCACTGATGCAGAGGAAGAAAAAATAGATGAGGAGGTAATATTCTCTTCACGTTAATTCTTTAGGAGAGGTCAGGTCATATAGTAAAAAATAGAGCATGCAAGCCTGGCCTAATAGATTTGCCTGTGTGTGGAACATGTGCAACACTCATCTCTAGCTGTTTTCTGAAATTAATTAGTGTGGTGATAAAGTTTCAAATATATAGTTTAAAAGCTTGTGTTGAAAATGAGCTTTAGGTATGCTTATTCTCACTTTATTTGCACAGGCATGCACAGAAAAGATTTGTCACGGTATGCAGAATAATATAGTAATCTATGTAGAACTGCATACATATATATATATCTACTGTGAGAAAGATGGTAGATCAAATCTCTTCTTAGCTTTTTCATACTGGCTTAGGGGAGAGTGCAAGAACAGGATAAGCATAAAGGAAACTTATCCTTCAGGTGCTCTGCCACCTTCTAACTGCTTGCAAGCTCAAGGTCTCCCAGAGACAAACCTGGTTTCTGTGTTTCTAGTAATGCTTGACTTCTCTGTCAACTTGGGGAGCTTCCGCATGAGCCCATGTATTCAGTTGCAATATTTATTGTATCGTAAGTTGTTCTGCAGCTTTACTGTGCATGGTGTAAAGAATAATTTGGTGGGGGGAGGAAGGTTGCACCTACTGGTTTTCTTGCTGATTGCTTTAGTTCATGAGGGGTTGAAAGAGACATAAAGTGACATAAAGTCAGTGCTTGTAGGCTTTCTGCACCACTTTGGGTGGGATTTTTTTGTTTGTCTTTTTAGACTGCTATCCTTTTTCCCTCTCACTTGTATCTTTTTCCATACTTGACAAGTTGAGCTTTCCTAGTTGTACACGTATTGCAGCATTTGTCTTTTCTCAGTATCCCTGTCTCCTATCCTGCTTTTTCACCTCTACGCCTTCTTTTCCAATTATTTATATTTCAGTGTTCATTGTTGTCAAATTATGTATACTATCCTTCTCTTGAACACAGCTATCTCCTACATTTCATCATGTCCCAATCTTTGTTGTCCCCAGTGATGTAGCTCTAGTTATTAATAGAATATGAAATATTTAAACTGTAGGACAGCATAAAAGGCTCTAAATAAACTTCTTAGTTTTTCCTGTTCTCTTCTTCACCTCTCACATGAGCTTGACTTGATCAAGACTTCTCACTTGCTGTGATTTGATTATTGTATGAAATGAGCTGTTATTTAGATGGGAACTCTTTCTCTATTCAGGTGCGAAAATTCAGGGAGAGTAGAAAAAAGAATACCGAAGAAGAGGATGAGGAAGTTCGTGAGGTAACTTCTTTGAGTTTTGAATATAGGCTGATGAATGGAATGGTGACTTCTGCATACAAATGAGGTCACTTAGCAATGCTTCAACATTTTTCTGGACAAAAAGTGCCTGTTTGCCTAGGGAAGATTAGTATGCCTATTTTAAAATCTTCCTCAGTATAATATGTGCCTAAGCTACTGCTTGATTTGGCTTTTGAAATCTCTTGTGCAAATGTGTGAACATGAATGTTTAGTTGTTCTTGCTTTGAACTGAAGTTAGACCAGGCACGTGACCTTCAGAGATCTGTCAGCTTAAGCTGTTTGTGATACAGTCACTCGTGGATCTGTGGATGGGCTGTATTAAGTGATATTACTGGAACAAATTTGTATTACTGGTAAATGTTTAGGTACTATTGTCCTCATCACAGCAATCCTAGGTCTTAGAGTCTTAGATCTCCCAGAGGTTTGTATCTGGATGGTGTATGACTTTCCAGAGAGAATCACCAACCACTGACAACATTGGTGCTCCCTTGTCTTTGCAAGCTATGTGGGACTGGAGTGCAATTCTGAGAAAAAGGATGCCTGGGGTGAGGTTCAATTTTCCTCATCTGAGATACCTTCCTGTGAACTGGTTGTCTTAAGCACCCAATGTCATCAACGAAGATCAATCAAGTCAATGAAGCCCCAGAGGGTGCTTCCTCTGAGCAGATGTACATACCTGACATAGGATGACCTGAATTGTTCACCAAACTCCTTTGGCAATGTATCATATTAACTAGCTCCATTTTGTTAGCAGAGCGTAGCTACCTACTTTGTGTACACATCTAAATTAAATAGACTAAATACTGTCTCTGCTTTTTGACAGTCTTCCTTGCTTTCCATAAAGCTGTGTGTTTGGGGCTTCTAAGCCTCAGTGGTTTAGAATTATATATCACAACTGGGCTTTAACAAGGTGTATTTCATCATTCAAGATTCTTTTTGCTGTAGCACTTACTGTTCCATTTCAGGCGATGACCAGGGCTAGAGCCCACAGATCTGAGGATACAGTTCTTGTCGCAGCTTCCAGTGATGAAGAACTCATGGATACGGGGATGAAGGGCACTGGTGATTCAGATGATAGCCTTCCTGCCACACTGACTCAAGGAAGGGGTCGAGCAAGAGGTAGGGCAAGAGGTGCAAGAGGTCAAAATTCAACAGCAAGAGGCTCATCTCGAAGGGGAAGAGGTAAGAAAAACTTCCCATTCTGTATACTGCAGTTACTGACTTTTTTTCCTTAAAAAGCAACTTGCTTCAGATGCATCAAGTGGACATTCATTGCTTAAGGGCTCCTACTGGAAAAAAATTCTTCACAAGTATTTTTTTGTATCATGCTACACAGAGTTCACTGCCTTACAAGGCTTAAGTTGTGACTTTTTTCACAGGATGGTTAAAAGAAAAGTATCTTGCTTGCCAGCTATGAAAACATACTAGACTTTATCTTAAAAGATATGTTATTGGGAAGGTCTGCGCAATGAAGTGCGTGGATAAACCTTTGTCACGGCTAAAGGTAATGCACTTGATCAGTATCAAGAGGAGGTACAGATTGTCTCTATCCTAGTGCAATTCCCAAGAAATGTCACTGTTTCTAGTGACTGAGAACATGGGGAGTGTTTCCTGAGGAAAAGGAATTAAATAGCTCCTTGGCTATGCGTGATTATGCATTTTACGGTGATACTGGTACTTCCATTATATATTAATATATATATAGAAAAGGTGGGTCTTGCAGTAATATACTCCTTGGTGTTGTCTCAGTAATATGCCCAAAGATGTAAGAGCAGGTTGAGTTTAAACAAAGGCAGTTCTGTGAGCATGTGCTCCAAAGCTGTTGTGATCCCATCAGAGCAGGGGCATGCGTGTTAAGAGGCTTTGTCTGTGGAGCTTTGAACACTTGACCAGAGCAGTTCTTATGCATGTAAGGAGGGCTTTGACTCAAGGAAGTGAAGGAGTAAAGAGAATTGTAGAGTTTTAAGTGACTTCCCATTCAGTAATAATAGACTGAAGGGGAGTGGGGGGGGGACCAAAACAAACCACTGACCAGATTTGCATATTTTTTATTATCCCTACAGGAAACACAATCCAAGAGTCAGCTACTAGCAGCAGAAAATACAAGCCTGTATCTGTGCCTGCCAAGAATATGTCTATCATGGATGGTAGGCCTTTGATCTGTCCACTACTCTAATCTGCTCTCTCAGATTCTATCAATGGTATTTGTTTAATGATGAAGTGCCTTAATTGCCTTTATGTCTATTAGTCCAATTCAGCTATGAGAGATTATTTTGGTTCTAATAAAATAGAGTAATTTAACAGTGGTGAGAGTAAGAAAAATGAGGGAGGGCAAAGAATGGTGTCATGGGGTAAAATGAAATGTGTCAGCATTTTTAGCAGCTGTGTTGATGTCTAAACTGTTAGGTATACAGGAATATCAATTATAGTAATATTTTTGCCTTCCTGTTAACCAAAGTTTATGAAGGTTTTTCAGCTAGACAAGGCTGAAAATCAGACCTGCTGCTACACAGAGGATTAGATCCCTGGGTTGGCAGACTCTAATAGAGGCTTAATTTATGTTTTACTTTGGGTTTGGGGAGGTTTTGCTCGTTTATTTTACAGGGTATTTTGCAGAGGAAATGCATGCTAAGCAGGTCTTAGACAAAAAGAATGATATAATGTCATTTGCATTTTAATGTGAGACCATTCAAAAAATACTGCATTTCTTTTATTCTAGCCTTTAGGTCTTTGAAACCAGATTCCTCCTTGAATTCATCTAAATCATACTCTGAGGTAAGAAGCATCTTTGCATGAGTGGAGTTGCACTGCCTTTTGCCCTCTTCAGATCTGAAAAATAAATACATGGTCAAAACGATAGCCAAGACCAGTAGATGCTCCCAAGATACCAGTTCCAGAAATAAGTTTCTGCATGTTGATTTGTTGACTTTTTGTACCCTTGTATGGTGTTTGTCTGAGGAAAAACAAAGGCTAGGTTTTATTTGTGACCATAATCTAAGAAAGAGTGTTTATATACATTAATATTTTGGGGGTTTCTGTGTAATCAAATATTGGAAGAGCCAAACGTGTGCTGTATTTGCACATTGTACAGTTGCTCTGTGAAGTGTATATTGTTATAACTAAGTAGGTATATAGTTGGAAAACCAAGCAAACAAAGTTCTATGCTATAGTACTGTAGTAGTATGTACTATATCTAAGAATAAATTATGTGAAAAAGCTTTATAAATTAAGTATTTTTTTCAGGATATTATAGATGATGACTCTGATCTAGAAGACATTTCTATTGTTCCTTCTTCCAAAGTAAATCAAAGGTCAGTACATTTAATTCATGAATGCTACCATGACTGCCTTATTTCTGATTGGCAATCAACAGCGTCCAGGGATCTGATCCAATATCTGAAAAAAAAAATTCGTAACATCTAATTAGAGAATTTGTTTAAATTTTTCCTGTTCATGTGGGTGATCTTTCTGTAACAAACAATAAATTGGTCTACTGATTGAGATAAGCTGGGTCACAGCTTTAGAATTAACATGTTAGTTTGAGAATTTGAATCGTTCTACTTACTGCTATTTCTGTTCCTTCTTAATCACAGAATCTTCATGGTTGGAAAGGACTTCCTAGATCAGAGTCCAACCATACCCATAACAAAAAAAAACACCTAAATACCCTGATCAAACACAACTTCAAAAACACACACAAAAAACCCCTGCATGGCTGCCACTAGAGCATGTCCTGAAGCACCAGGTCTACCAGTTTCTTAAATACCTCCAGGGACTGTGACTCAACCACCTCCCTGGGAAGGCTGTCCCAATGCCTCACCACTCTTTCTGTGAATAATTTCTTCCTAATATCCAATCTAAATGTCCCCTGCCACAACTTCAGACCATTCCTCTGGTCAGTAGTTACTAAGGAGGAGAGGCCAACTGCCACCTCTCTACAACCTCCTTTCAGGTAGTTGTAGAGGGCAATGAGGTCCCCCCTCAGCCTCCTCTTCAAACTAAACATACCCAGCTCCCTCAGCCTCTCCTCATACGACTTGTTCTCTAAACCCCTCACGAGCTTGGTAGCTC
>JAAGNO010004086.1:0-10303 GCA_033439905.1 Ceryle rudis | reverse complement strand
CTTTGGATCACAGGATGCTGAGTCCAGCTTGGAGGAAGGTGGGCTTGGGCTGCATGGGAGGAGATTCTCATCCTCTCTCCAGCAGCCTGGCTGAGGAGATGGGGAGAAGGCCTCCTGCTCTCCTGGGAGCAGTTAGTCTTCAAAGGCAGTGGTGGCTCTGGCTACACATGCGAGGGTACCCTGCTAGAAATGAAGAATTAGATCAAGGGGAATAAATGGAAAAAGTTAATAATTTTGGATGGAGTATGGATTATAGTAATAATAAGATATAGGATCTGATAGATGTGGAAGAGTAAGAGTTGGAGTTTGAATGTCAGAAGACAGAATGCTCTTGCACAATGGCCAGCAGCGCTGAAAAGGAGGGTGACTAGGTTGCTGCTGGAGCAGCCGAGCAAGAAAGGGGACATATACCATCATCCTCATCCCAAACCCACATCTGAATGCTGCCCTGTCCAGCTTTCTGATGTTTCCCTGGGCCTTTATGTTACATTGTGGGACTTTGTGCTGGCAGCATCAGATCAGGGGCATCCTCCCTGGCCAAACACCTCTGAGCTGAACACAGATTTCTTTCTGAATGGTCACAAGTGACTGCAACCTTAGCAGTTCCAGCAGGTTCACCAGAAAGCTTCCTCTGAGACAGGCACACTGCTGAAAGAGCTCAAATCAGACAATTTTGTGGAAGAAGTAGCAGTTTAGCCAAAAGAAGACCGGCAGGAGTTTGCAGAGGAGCACTGTGGGCTGGCCATGCTACCTGTCCTGCTGCATTCAGCTCCTGAGCAGCAGTGAGGAGAAAGCAGCCTGAGTGTTCACTAGGGGAGTCACAAGCATCTTCTGGAAGTGTTATTTTTACCAGTGAGTGACCAGCTTATAAGCTTTTCAGATAATGACCTTTTAATTGATGGTTAAGTAAAGACTTTTATATACAAAACCTGCTCTGACTGGGCTTAGTTGACACCACCCAAGCAGATCTGTCCCCAGAAGATGGGCAGCACCTTACATATGCACCTGTGGAGAGGCACATCTTTCTGTGCTGTGTAGGATTTGTGGCTCTTTGTCTGCTGATACTGATTTTAGATTCTCTACTGTGTTCTGGGGGGGGAGGCACAGAGAGCACTCATACTGTTGTCTCATCAGTGCTTGGATCCAATGTACGGCTGCCTGTTGCTTTGGATACCGGACTCACTGGGCTGGGGCATCCCTTCCTGTCCTCTGTTCCACATAATCACTGCTTTGTAACTAACTGTATTTTTACAAAACCTAGAAAGCGCAGTTTCACATTAAACTTTTTATGCCCTTGGCCAAGAGGAAATTTCTGCCAAGGGAAAGCGTAAGTATTTCTCTGTTTCTCTGAGGGAAAAAAAAAGGTCTTTGGAAAAATACTGTAAGTACAGTAAGCCAGCTTGCTATTCACAGTTCATCTGTCACCCCCCTATTTTCTGCTAGTTAGTAAGTGTCGTGTGAAATAGGCTGAAACTTGCCTGACAAACCTTTAAACCTGAGCTTAAATTTGAACCATGTCCTGGAAGACAGCAAAGCTGTCACACACGCTGCTGGTTTATAAACAGCACAGAATTTGCATGAGCTGGGCTGCTGGTGGAGTAAAAGGATGCTGATGACTGGAGAGATTGATTTGCCTTTCTCACGGATGTGCTTATTTTGGAGCAGGGAAGCCTGACTGGGTAGAAAAGCAGCACGTCAGAGCAGAAATAATGTCATGCAGCCCAATGACTGCAGAAAGTCCCAGCTCGGAAGGAGCAAAAGTAGCAGCGAGCCCGAGCAGGAGAGAAGCAGGCTGTGGGAGGCAGGAGCATCCACCCGCCGGGTCTGCAGCCCCCAAGCACGCCTGGGCTGAGTGAGAGGAGGACGGCTCTCCCAGCACACGGGCGCGAGCTCCGCTCTCGACCATGAGCTAGTTCCAAATTGGAGGAGCAGAGCAGAGCAGCATTTCAGAGGTGTTTTCCTGTTTCATCTGGCTCTCCCTCCCCAACTTAGTTAATGCTTTTGCAACCTCAGGAATGTTATCCCTCAACAGGAGCCTGGAGAAGACTTTTGTAATCCCAAACATCTCGAGTTTCTTTTCCTGGGATAATGATAGTCTGGCTGACTGGCAGAGCTTTGTGGGCAGAAGCCGGTATGGAGCGGAGTCCCAGAGCATCACAGTGAAAGCCCTGCTCATCACAGTGTACTCCTTCATCATTGTCTTCTCCCTCTTTGGCAATGTCCTGGTCTGTCACGTTGTAATCAAGACCAAGCGCATGCACTCCGCCACCAGCTTGTTCATTGTGAACCTGGCTGTAGCTGATATCATGATCACGCTCCTCAACACGCCTTTTACACTGGTAAGACTGGGGCAGAGATGCCATAAAGGCATTGCAGTTACTTTGGTGGCTTTTTCTTCTCTGTACTGCTGTGGGCAGTTCATTGATGTTCTGCACACACCCATCCAGCCCAAATTACTGTAATTAGAGTTATCTATGGAAACCTTCACATGTCTTTTTCTCCTCTAATTCCTGTTATCTAGTTGAAGTTTGGGAATTACCCATTTGTTAGAAGTCGCCCTGATAGTACTCGAACAATAATAACCTTGTGGTGATTACTTAGTACTTTGTATCTACAATGAACCTCTTGAAAAAAAGATTAATGCTCACCATTGTTTTATAAGCTGTATGGAAAAGCTGTAGTTTGCTTTGAAGTAGGGTAAGGCATATAGGTCAGCCCTATCCTTTAAGGAGGGCTTAAAAGGGAAAATTGAATGTATTGACTCAGTCGGTGGACTGCAGGACACAACGGTGAGTAAAAGAGAACAAACATCTTTGGTACTGTGCTGCTGTATTGTCCTGGAGGATATTGCTGGGCCACTGAGCAGCACTAACCTCCATCTTCAGGGCTCAGCAGCCAGAAAATTATGCAATTATATGAAGAACCTTCTATGTCAAAAATATCTTTTACATAGCACAAAGAATTACGTGCCAAAGGTGCCTCAGATGTCTCTAAGCATGTGGAGGTGCTGGGGGGGTGAGGTGGGGGGGATGTGTGTGTGTGCACAAAACTAATGGTGTTCTGGTTTTAGGCTCGTTTTGTGAACAGTACCTGGATATTCGGGAAGGGGATGTGCCATGTCAGTAGGTTTGCGCAGTACTGCTCCCTTCATGTCTCTGCCTTGACCCTCACAGCCATTGCTGTGGACAGGCACCAGGTGAGAGCTCTCTGAACCAGAGACAGACAAAAAGCTTGGGAGGGCATAAGTAAAATGAGAACAGATGATCCCATGTCCTTTCCTTCTCAGCTCCCAGATGAATGTAAGATGCACGAGTCACTGACAGGGTAGGGGAGCAGTTCTTTGCTGTCAGATGGAAAGGTTAGTTTCAAGCCTGCAGCAAGGTGGGAGATAGGAGGTGTCCATTGCCTTGTGATCACTTCCAGCTGGGGAATGGGAGTTTTTCTGTTGCAGATAATCCAGTAGTTCTCAAACAAGAAGAAAATCCAAGATCCTGATAGGAATTCAGGGGCAACTCTCCTCTGGGGTGGTTTGTCCAGCACCATGGATTCAGGGACATCCCACATAGGTCCTGCAACTCCCTCCCTCTTTTGCTCTCAGATGTCTGATCCCTTGTTACCCCAAGTATTGGAAAGCTGACTGTAGCATGCTGGTGTTTGTCACAAGCAGAGCTGTGGCTTGCTGTGGATAACGGGCTCAAACGTGGTAACAGTCAGGCATTAGCAGTTTAGAGTCATCTAACAACCACACAAAACAGTAGACAAATGTAATTTTCTGCTAGAAAGCTTCTTGTTTCCAGAAAATACACTGGCTGTCAGAAGCATCCCCAGGGAGGTCTGGTTAAATCACAAACCTGTGGTTCTTCGGGTCACTGATACTGAAGACTCTGACACTATTTTATTCTCTCTCATTTATTTATGTATTTATGCTATTAAGTACATTGAACCTGGAAATGAACATGTGTGTAAGAGCCCCTGGTACCCAGTTTTTCCCACTTTGATACAAATACAGAAATTTGAGGGTAGGACTGGGACCTGACTTTATCCATTTCCATGGAGGAAAGTATCAGGCTTTCATGTACATCTTACAGTCAGTGGGAGCTGGGTGAAGACTGTGCTGATTGCCTGCTGAATTTCCACATTAATAAATTTAAGGCTGGAAGATTGTATGGAAACATGATATAATTATTTCATGAAATGTCATAAATCTGAAGAATATTGGTTTATTTTCCACAGGTTATAATGCACCCTCTGAAACCTCGCATATCTACTGCAAAAGGTGTTATTTACATCTCTATAATCTGGATCATGGCAACTTGTTTTTCTCTACCACATGCTATCTACCAGAAACTCTTTACCTTCAAATACAGGTAAGGATGTGTTTTGCTTTCCTCCACAGCCTACCTGGAGGCCAAACTCTCGGTTGTTGTATTTTAGCATCTTCTACTGAAAGCCCTGAACTTATGTTGAGGTCAGCCAAATATGGATCTATATTATAATTTTCATCACATTCCTTTTTGCAATGTCTGATATCCTGTCCTTGTTTGTATTTTTAATTATTTTATCTTTATTCTCTCATGCTAATCACATAAAATAGGCTAAGAAGTTAGAGAACCTGGCCTGGACCCTCTGTCTCTCTATACACTGGCATTTTACATGATACGCTAATCTGACGTGTTTGGGCAGAGCAGAAGTGGGGAAAAAACCTAAAACCTAACAGGTTTTAATCTACTGTTTAACCTCAGGAAAGTGAAAAAATCTGCCTCAGCTGCTTGTTCCATAAAATGCTGTCATGAGCCTTGATATTTGGAAAGCAGGGAATGAGGGAAAGGTCTTTAATATGTGGAGAGACTGTTTCTGTTTACCAAAGAACAGAGAATAAAAACCTGTTCTGTGCAGCTGGAAATTTAGTAATTGATGAAATTCAGAAAATTATCATAAGGTCATGAATGCCCACGAGAAATTATCACCACATTGCTCACAGGCTGCTCCACGGCCCAAACACTTGGACAGCAGAGCTCTGCTTAACTGTGTCACTTGTGTATAAATGAAGGGTCTGCCTCCAGGCTTTACGGCAGGACCACTCTCCCACCTACCTCCTTGTTTCTGATGTACTTCTTCTGCGGTGCCTGGACGTATGTGCTGTCACCCCTTGTTCCATATCTCCACTTGCAGTGAAGAGGTTACCCGGTGCCTGTGTCTGCCAGATTTCCCTGAGCCTGCTGACCTCTTTTGGAAGTACCTCGACTTAACAACCTTCATTTTACTCTATGTCCTGCCCCTTCTGATCATCTCTGCTGCCTACATGACAGTGGCCAAGAAACTCTGGCTGCGCAACGTCATTGGGGACGTCACCACTGAGCAGTACTTTGCCCTTCGCAAAAAGAATAAGAAGACCATAAAGATGCTGATGCTTGTTGTCATCCTCTTTGCAGTTTGCTGGTTCCCTTTGAATTGCTATGTTGTCCTCCTCTCCAGCCAGATCATCCACACCAACAATGCCCTGTACTTTGCCTTTCACTGGTTTGCAATGAGCAGCACCTGCTACAACCCCTTCATTTACTGCTGGCTCAATGACAGCTTCCGATCAGAACTGAAGGCTTTGCTCAACATATGCAGAAAACCTCCTGCACCTACAGAACAGAGGCTTCCCTTCACGGTCCCATCCTACCGACCGGCTTGGCCGGAAAACAGCAGCTTCAAGAGGTTGCAGGCTTCCCATGTCCTTCCATCAGCCTCCAACATGCAATCAGGAAAGACAGACATCTCTGCAGTTGACCCTATAGTAGCTGTGAGCTAAATGGGTGGCCCTGGGAAATCTGTAAGGACCGCACATACATTTGGCTAGAGCTAAAATGATGAGAAGATATGGAACCCTGGTCTACTTATGGACTGTGCAACCACACATGATAAAAGTAAGATTTTGTGGGAGGTATTATGAAAGAGCTGCATGTTTGTTGCAGGCTGATGGTAATGGTGGGCAGCTCCTAAAGGGAAGAAAGCTCATTATTCCAAGGAAGGAAGTCTTTTTGTCTTTGTCAAGCTGACTTTGGATCGGCTTGCAGGATGGGATTCTCTGCATGTATGTTGTCATCTGCATAACTAAGCCTTTTTACCACTGGGGCTGTGTGAGTGTTTTGCTGGTATTTAGACATTAAACCAACAGTCTAATCAAATCAGACCTCCCTCTACCTTTTCTAAGTGTCTTTGTAGCAACATGGAAATGGTGGAGCTTTAGTTTGCTGACTTAGATTCAGTGCAACTGTGTAGGAAGGCATCCCTTCTGAATTGGGGTCAGAAAAGTCAAGATCTGTTCAGAACAAATGAACAGATGTTTCACAAATCTTTTGTGTGTGTGTGTGCAGATACCCTCAGAGAAGTGGAGGGTAAGATGGACATTGATAAAGAGAGGAGTCTTTTACATCACAGGCACTTTTCTAAGGTAGAGTTGAAAAATGGATGCCTATTCTTTGCATAATTAGATGGTGAACACCAACCTGTTAGCTCAACATCTGTTGCCAGTGCTAAAACATTCAGAATTTTTATTTCCTAAGATAAAGTCATGAATATTCAGAAAGCTTTCCTTCAAATAGAGAACTAAACCCCCAAAGGCTACCTTAAAGAAAGTTGGACATACCATCCACAGTTGGAGAACTACACTGAGTTTGGATTGGGACCTTTTGATCAGAGCATCCTTGCATCATTGTCAAGCAACAGCTAAAGGATCCCACACTTTGACTTTCTTGTTTGCCTTTGAATGTTGCTCTCTTTTCCTGTAAACCATCTGAGTACTTCTCAGCTCAGACATTTGGGACATTTCCTCCCAGCTGTCAGCTCTCTGGAATCAATTCATAAATTAACTGCTTTGAGAGATGATATTTCTGATAGTAAGTAATAAAAGTAGAACATTTCTCTGCAAGATATCGTCTGGTGATTGCACAATTTTGGTGCATTTAAAGATAAGTAAGATGTGTCTTTCTTGGGATGGCTGAGAAAATTCATGTGACTACAGCTGTCTGGAGTAGTTTTCAGAAAATCTGATCTTGAATAATAAGAAAAAAAGGGGGGGGGGCATTCCAAAAACTGTACCTTCTATTGCACAGAAAAGCAGTATCTCTCTCTGTGGTGTGGAAATTAGCTTGAGTGTCACACCAGGGTGCTCCATTCCAGCAGCAGAGTGGGAAAAATCCTCTTTTATAGGTGCCCTGGGTGAGGTTTGGCACTGGATTTCGGGAGCCCCTGGCACCCACGTGGGGGGGTGGCTGGTGATTCTGCATGGGGCTGCTATGGGGAGAGGTGGGGGACAGCGATGGGGTCCCTCCCCACTTCTGCCACCAAAGGGACACTGGGGGGGACAAGATGCTTTGAGAGGGACCAGGGATGGGGACAGGGACAAGGTAGATGCAGCCTCCTGCCCCACCACACTGCTCTGCCCTGGAGGGGACCTTTGGGGACCCCTCACCCTGCTCCCAGCTCTGTGCGCAGCAATGTGGGAGCAGCATCATCCCAGGGTGCCCCTGGGGCATCAGGCTTAGGACAGCCCCGTCTTGGAGTGTCCTGTCCCTGTGGAGCACTGGGAGCCTGGGGAGAAGGGGCAAGTTACACCCCGGGTGATACTGAGCAGCCCTGCGCTCCAGAGGCAGCTTCTGGCCATGTCCCACCTGCTGGCATCAAGCCTGGCCCAGAGCAGAGCCACCACGGTCCCTGGCACTGCGGGGGCAAAGAGGCTGTGGGAAGAAGGTCTTCCCCCCACTGCCACCTCGCTCTCACACCAGGGAAGCAGCTTCCACCAGCAGTGACGCACTGGGGGGACCATATCAACCCCCATCCCTGGCTAGTGCCATGCTGCAGAACTGCTCTGACTCCAGGCTGGCGCGGGGGAATGGATGGAGGGACAGACGGATGGGCTGAGGGGAAAGGGGAGAAGCGTGTCGCGATGCTCCGTGCGAGGGAAGCAGGATGGCTCGCCCTGACCAGGAGATTCTGCTGCTCTGGTCCGTCCCACCAGCTGGAAGGCAGTGCTGGTCACGTGTGTTTCTGGTTTATTCCGCAGGTTATATTTATATATGTATATAGGGGAAGGAGCCCTGCATCCCCCGGGGCACCTGAGCCAGAAGCAGGTGGGGGCAGTGCGGGGGACCCCTTTGTCCCCACCACGTCCCAGAGCCTGGTGCCGGCAGGGCCAGGGAGCGGGGAGGGGCTCTATGGGCTGGGGGGTCTGTCCCTGCCCCACTGGAGGATTGCACTGAGTACAGAGAGGTGGGGGGGGCCTGCCTGCAGCCCCCTCCCCTCCAGCCCAGGGGGGCTGGGGGCTGAGGGTCTCCTCTCTTTCAGTCGGGGTGCAGGCTGGGGTGGTGCAGAAGGGCTGGGGGTGTGGGCAGGGGACAGAGATCTGGGACACGGCCTCAGGGAGGGCAGAGGGAGGGGGAGCCCCGGACCCCAGGAGAGGCTGGCAGGGGCATGCGGGCGGGGGGCAACAGGACGGGGCAGAACCAGGCTTGCGTTAACCCGCCATCAGATCCACAAAAGGTCCACTAAAGATAGAAAAGAGAGAAGCTGTGAATGGGGCCAAGAGGTGCCCCAGGGTGTCCCCGCGGCCCCCCCATCACAGTGAGCTACGGCCGCGCCGTCCAGTCCGGGTAGAAAAGCGGAGGCTGCGGTCACAGCCGGGTCTGCGCCTCGGGGATGTAGATCTCGATGCTGTCCGCACTCTCGGTGGCCGAGCTCTGGCGGAAGGAGGCAGCTCGCTTGGCTGCCAGGAGCCGCTTGCGGGCCTCCTGCCGCTGCCGGTCCACCGAGTCCAGGGAACGCTCCTTCACCGGGTGCACCTTGGAGCGTGGCGGCTTCTTTGGTATCGGGGGAGGCACCTTCTTCTCCTCCTGCACAGAGAACGAGGGCTTCAGGGTGGGCGTGGGAACAGCTCTGGGGAATGGGTGTCCCGGTGGACTCGGCCCAGCCAGCGGGTGCGTGGGATGTGGGCGCCTCTGTGCAAGGTGCTGCCGTGGGTGTCAGAGCCAGAGCCATGGTGAGACAGCCCTACGGACCCTCCTGCACCACGCCAAGTCACGAGGCAGGGCTGTGTGTCCCTTCGTCCATCTGCACGGGTGTAAAGGTGCCCGCGGCACCCTGCCCGGCCCTTTGCAGGCAGCGCTGCCCAGACCCGCACAAGAGCCGGCTGCAAGACACGGCAGGGGAACGGCCCCTTCTTTAGCCTCCATTTTTTTCCAGCTCTGTTTTTCAAGTGTTTGCTAAAAGCAGTCACTAATGACAGCCCAGCAGTGGCAGTTCAGGTGCAGATGTGCTTGGGGAGGAGGAGGGAGGGAGGGAGAGGTGACAAGGGACAAGTGCCAGCAGCAGAGCCCTGCCCTTACCTTGGGCTCCACAATCTTCCACCCATTAGCCTTGAGCTGCTGGAGCTCTGCAAACTTCATGCTGACGTCCTCAATGGAGAGCTGCAGGAGGTCCCAGAAGCCGGCCAGGTCTTGGAAGGTGGGCACAGGGAATGCGTTGGGATCCTGTGGGGACAGAGGGACAGAGTGTCATCCATGTCCACTGGTGGGACATCAGCTCTGCTGGACACATGCCCATCCCACCCCATGCTCCTGGGGGCAGAATCTCTGTCCAGGGTTAGAAAGTCCCTTTTTCACCGGCTAAGGGTACGAGCCCCCCGCCTGCTGTGGCTGACCCTGTGGCACCACTGCCCAGCACTCACCATGTTCTGCTGGCAGAGGCGGTAGAACTGCTGCACCTTCTGGGACATGAGGAGCTGGGCACTGCCCACAGCACTCCGGATCTTCTCTAGGACTGGCATGGGGAGAGCAGACAGTCAGCACTCCCGTGGGACATGGAGCCTCTCCCCCTCACAGGCAGTGGGACAGCCCAGGCAGCTTGGAGTCCCCCAACCCATGTGGCATCTCCTCCCTCCCCCAGGCCCCACTGGTCCCAGAGTGTTTCATGGTGTCTTTTGCCCCCACTCAACCTCTTTATCCTTGGCAAGGGAGATGTTCCAAGGTGGGAGCACTGCAGGACCACAGCTGTGCCCACCCCAGTCCCAGTCCATCCCACCCCTGCAAACCCCCCTGACTCACTCTCCTCCGGCAGGTCATAGTCCTCAGCCTCCCTCTCCATCTGCTGGCACCAGCCCTCCATCTTCTCCACCTCCGCCTGCAGCAGTTTGATGAACCATTCCCCATCGCGGTGGCAGGGAGAGGCACGGCCAGAGTCGGGGAGGCTGCGGGAGCCCCGCTCCATCCAGGCATCCCGCCGGGGCACCTCCACCGTGTCGTACTGCAGCTGGTAGTCCTCC
>JAAGNO010004084.1:0-18741 GCA_033439905.1 Ceryle rudis | reverse complement strand
TCTATAGGGATACGTGGGGTTATTGTGACCAAAGTGCAGGACCCTGCACTTGCCTTGTTGAATCTCATACCACTGGCTGCAGCCCAATGACCCAGCCTGTCCAGGTCCCTCTGCAGCTTCTTCTTACCCTCCAGGGTATCGACATTGCTCCCCAACTTGGTGTCAGCTGCAAATTTACTAAGGGTAGACTCAATCCCCTCATCTCGGTCATCAGTAAAGATGTTGAATAGAACTGAGCCCAGTACTGATCCCTGGGGGACACCACTGGTCACCGGACACCAGCTGGATGCAGCACCATTCATAACCACTCTCTGCACCTGGTCATCCCAGCAAAGGGTGCACTTGTCCAGTCCATGGGTTGCCAGCTTTTTAGGAGGGTGCTGTGGGAGACTGTGTCAAATGCTTTGCTGAAGTCTAGGTAGACCACATCCACAGCCTTCCCCTCATCTACCAGACTGGTTACACAGTCATAGAAGGACATAAGATTAGTTAGGCAGAACCTTCCTTTCCTAAACCCATGTTGGCGGGACCTGGTCCCCTGGTTTTCTTGTACGTGGCGCTTGGTGGCACTCAGGATGATCTGCTCCATAACCTTGCCAGGCACTGAGGTCAGGCTGACAGGCCTATAGTTTCCTGGATCCTCCTTTCAGCTCTTCTTGTGGATGGGCATCACAATGGCCAACCTCCAGTCATCTGGGACCTCCCCAGTTAGGCAGGACCGCTGATAAATGATGGAGAGATCAGTATGTGCTGAATTTCAGCTGGATGGAAATTCCTTCTTTCAACTATCTATAATCTCAGCTATCTTCAGCCTTCATCCCCCAGCCTCTTGGACAGATTAAACACTCTAAAAATTGGACTGAGGGAGAGCCTGGGATGCATCAACCCTTCTGTAAGGATCAGCATGTTCAGTGATCTGGGATTTGAGAAGGAAGAGTCTTAGAGAAAGGGTTTCACCTTCTAGTCCACAGGTCCAGTCCTCCTCTTCATCCGCTGTTGCAAACAGTGGATTTACACTGGTGTCAATTAAATTATGTTGGTGCAAAACTGGTGTGAGAGGAAATTCAAGCTGAATATTTGCTGCCCTTTCTGTTCAGGTGGCACCAGTGAGAAGGTCAAACATGCCCAACACCAGCTGATCTTGCTGAATGCACACCTAAGATTGGGGTTTATTTGCATGCACACAGTCCACTGTTGATACTTATTCTCCATTTTTATGCTAACCATTAATAAAGAATCGCCTTTGTGCTGCACTAATGAAAGGGCCAGGTGTGCTGGTCAATAAACAAACCTTTTTAATCTGTAAATGGCATTTTCAAGATGCACTAACCTGATAGTTTGGCATTGCCCTGTCCCATGGTCCCTTTTGTCTCTTGGAGAGGTTTTTGGATGTGCAGTGAGTTTTCTCTCCAGATCTGTTCTACAGGTGATATGTCTGGCCTGGGCCACAATCCCATAGACCTTCCAGTCATTTCTAGAGGTGAGATCTTAAAGGCTATTGAGAGAAAATAAGTCTGGAAGAAACCATAAAATGCACACGCAGCCCTTTGATCTTTGGCTTGGCCAGGGACAGCCTGTAATGCTC
Source organism: Ceryle rudis (assembly GCA_033439905.1). NCBI lineage: Eukaryota > Metazoa > Chordata > Aves > Coraciiformes > Cerylidae > Ceryle > Ceryle rudis. The sequence goes on along the minus strand of JAAGNO010004084.1, from coordinate 17,156 downwards.
ATAAATGCCCCCCTATATGGATGGTGTCTGGACCTGTTCCAGGCTGAGCTCCTCAGGAAGGGCCTCTCAAAAACATGAAAATCTGAACACAGATCTACCGGAATAAGTACTGAGCAGGCAGGAATATCTATAGGCTTAGGTAGTGGCTGAGCAGGACTTTTAGACTATTTAAGAAGGATATTGATAACAGATACAGAACTTGGCACCTGAAGTGGTAATTAAGTGCTCACATCCTTACAGGTGCTTAGTTTCAGGCAGGGAATTGTCTACTTCAAAAAGCACAGGGACTTTCCGGCAAAAACTGTTGTTAGACACAGCACCTCACACCCATTCCTGTTTCACTTCAGAAATACCGACATGATGCAGCCTCAGCACATGAAAGAGCTGTGCATGAGGCTGTGCCACTGTGCTCATCTCACCCAAAGCCTTTCAGGTTCACTTTGCAGTTGCTCAGAAACACCTGCATCAGCTCTGCATGGATGGCAAAGGCATCAAGCTTAGCCTAAGGGATCAGACCAGTATGACTGCATACCGCAGAGGCATTTTTGGTGAGAGCTCAGGTATAAAACAAAAGCCAAACTTTAGCCTCAAGGTTATGTCTGGCATCTGAACCCTTTGGCATTTACCCCTCTGGCTTCTAACACTGAGTTGTTTTCCATGTTAAGAATTTTTTGTTGTTGTTGTTCTGCTCAGATCTTTCTCTATTAGTCTCTCTCCTTCTGTATTCTTTCTCTTTTTTTTTTAATACAGAGGTCACAGGAAACTGTGACTGCATTTAATACTAAGTAAATATTGCATTCTTGGAACCATTTCCCTTTAAAATGAGCAGATTGAATGAAAGGCTTCCCTGACTCTGCTAACCCCATATGAAGGCAAGATTTATTTTTTTATATTTTATTTTTATATATATATATTTTATATTTATTTTTATATATCCATGTTAGCACAACCACAACCCTCAAACAGGGGAAAAGCCTGTAAGCGAGGCTGCTGAGAGAAGGATTCCATATCTAGTAAGGCGTAAGAGACTTGATGCTCAAATACCACCCTGTTCTACAGCATTTTACTCTTACTTCAGCTGGGTCTGAGCCCCAAGGCAACCACTCCTCCTCATGTGTAATGGTAGGCTTGGACAGTGAGCTGAGAGCGAAGTAAGAGCAGATCCTCAGAGGTGAGGTGTTGCCTCTTTCTTCACATTTGGTGCAGGCATCTTTGTGTTTTGCAATATAACTGCATCTCTTTGCACTGAACTGCTTCCATTAGTGATTCCCTATGGAGTCAGATACTTAAGGTCAAGCATCATGGCCCTGAGAGCACTGACAGGCTTTGTAAACATTTTCTTCTGCTCTTTGAGGTTTGCTTGCTTCTACCCAAGGTCAGATCTGCAAGGGTGCCGCTGGGTAACCAGGGATCAGACTGCTGGAAAGACAGACAAGCCATGGGAACAAGCTGGGAGACATCTCACTGGGGACTTCAGCTTGACTCAGGAGCCACATTTAAGTTTTACCCTTGGTGGTTGGCTAAGCCACATTGTGCATCTGTGTGTGCCCAGTCTTGTACCTTTCCAACACTGACCTGCTGACATGACCTCCTAGCTTCGCTTTGGTCCTGTGCCTTTGCTATGGTTTTTTTTGCAGGTGGGACTGTGGCTGAACCCGGTTGCTGTCACCAGACCTGCTCTGCTTTCCTTGTTCCAGTGATACAGGACTGTGCCCATCAGTGAGGGCACTGCTCTGCCAGCTCCCAAGTCCTTCCATGTGTAATTGTGGCATTCTCAGTTCCTAATGGCCCATCTATCTTGATCAAAAAGCAGCTAATGGACTGATGAACATCATGGATCAGGCACAAAACTAAGACATTTGTAGGAAGTTTAGCCAACCGCCACAAGGAAGTGCAATGCAAAAATTCTACCAGGTGGTGGATGAAAGGAGAATAATCTTGGGAGTGGTGGGAGTGGTATTTGTCAATATTCCTCTGATGAGCAACTCAATTCTACCAGTTTCCTACCACTCTATCCAGAAAATAATCTTCAGCCTTCCTTAATGCTGTTACAGTGCAAAGTTGCCCCATTTCACAGGTCTATAAGCAGTCAAGGAAGCCTCTATTAGAAGATGACCATTCGGGTGAACCATGCATCATCTTCCAGTAACACTGACAAAAGCCTGCTTAAATTCTCCTCCACTGAAGCGAGGGTGCCCTTCCCTACTTCTCTGGCTCCAGGTTCACCACTGTCTCACACCCAGGACACTGGCCTGGGCTTCTCTCTCCAGAGTCCTTAGGGTGCAAGAACAATTGGGAATCTTCAGCAACCTCCCACCTGCTTAGCATAGGACTATAAAAAGACAAAGTTGTCTTATGAACCACAGAAGTAATTATTTTTTTCCCAGCTTTACATCCAACACCACCTACTGCAATATCATGGAGTCTCACCTTATTCCCTGTAATATCGTAACAATATGGAAGCCACCACACCTGCCCTAGACCCTGATGTAGTCCTTCTGTGTTCTCTCTATGCCTCCATTCCCAACTTTCTCCTGTATTTCCAACAGACCTATCCATTACCTCCCCATAGCGCACCCCAATTCATTCCTGTACTCCCCTTCCTTTCCTCATATCATCAATCAACTCACGTGTCTCCTGCCTTACTTGGCCTGGCTGCTGGCCTGACATAAGTCTTCACCATATAGTTGGCAACCACATAACTGGTGTTTGACTAGCTGGACACATTTTCCAGCTGCTGAACAGTCAAACAAAACATATTTGTCCTTCAAGCCAAGCCTCCCACAGGAACCACACAGGTATTCATTATCATTGAGATGACAAGAAATGACAATATCTCCGTCCTCCAGAGAAACTGTGTGGTCAGTCTAAAAGGTGATAGGGAAGGAATTAACAAACATTGCAATACATAAAGCGTACCCATTGCTAAAACAACCGCAACCCTTCCTCAGTTTACTTTGCTTCTCCCAATACACATGGGATTGCCTCTTAAGAGGTGTCATGGATAGCTGGCCAGGGGACCTTTGCAGCAATGTTGTCTTCTTTTCAGCAGCAGAAGGAGTGCTCCTTGTCCCAAAGCAAAGAAGGAAAGCAAAGTAAAGTTTGATTTAATTAAAAAAACCCCAAGGTCTGGGAGCTGGACCTGTGGGTCAGAGGGAACATACAATGGTGACAATGTCTCGTTCATGTCTGCAAAGGAGAAAAAAGATCAGATTCAGACAGGAGAAGTGCCTTTCACGGGGAATTGTACCAAATACAAAGGTTTCTGTATAGCCAGAATTTCTGGTTTGGGTAGTCATTTTCTATGCAAAAGAGGAAATGGCTTTCTGCATGAATGGTCTATAGATAGATAGATATATACATGGACTCTCTGCAAGCTGGAATTCATAAATCATTTTTGTATTTGCTTTTCTTTGGGCTCAGTTACCTCTAGTCATGCATGTGGTGACTCCACAGCTCCCATGAAGGGACCTGACCTTTCCTGTCTCCTGCCCGCTTGGGATCTGCAGTGAACTGATGGATATTTAGGGCAGAAGGGTGACTGGGAAGCAGCTATATGACCAGAATGCTCTCTACTAGTAACCATCATGATGCGTAAACATACGAAAGGATATGCAAATCCATGAACTCAATGTACATGCTACCCACTGACATGTACTTCAGCCAGCACATGTTATATGTGAATCCACAGTGGTTATACAGCCCCTGCTCTTTCACCTTGGAGCCTCTTACAGCTAGCAGATCCCTTCTTCACCTTCATAAACATGAAAAACACTCTGGAGGATGTGCCCAGGGTGTTGTACCTTAATACCATGCATGACATTTGCTGTTAGAGCAAGGATTTTAAATCCACATTTTCCTAGGCGAGTTTATTATCCTAATGCCTACCTACAGAAGGCTTCCTCCCTTGTAAATAAATTGAGTACTAAGTTAAAGGAGTATGACAACATAAGGCAGTATACGTATAGTCTGTCTCCCCACTTCTGTGTTTGTCATGGTGACAAGATGAGAAGAAAAGTTCCTGGAGCTCTTTCCCTACACCCTCCCCTTTGCCCCAGGAGAATACAATTTCTTTGATCATAATCCAACACACCAATTTCCCCACCATGTTGGACTATGTGCCACATTGACCAGACTTCAAAAGAAAGGTCTTGTCTGGGAAAGCAATCCCAGCTGGATTATTCATGTACATGAGGTCACTCCCATGCCAAGGTCTGCGCACTACTGGAGCTTTAACTCTTCAAGAGCTCCCATTCACACCTTGCCTAAATCCTGCAGGTTCTTCTTGATTCCCTCTCCAGGAGATATCTTCTTTCCTCTATCCAGGTTTTGGCCATCTCACTGATGGTTCTACCTGGATGATGACAAAATTCTTCATCTTCTTCTGATGGAGTCTGTTCCTGGACACATCATGTCCAGCCTGAGCATTGTCCTAGCTTGTACCTTTGACTTGATAGGACCAGAGCCTTTCCTTATGTCCCTGTCCTATCCTGTCTGTGTATCTTCAGCTACTACTTCTCCTGCTCTTTGGAGCAGGAGCTCTGGGTCTGTATACCCTCAACACAAAGGTCTCCTCCTGACTGCTGGGTTTCTCTGTGTTGTTACTATTAATTCTACTAACAACTTCCATGTGCAGATAATCACAAGTAGGATTTCCACAGCACTCTACATTGTATGGAGTTCTCAAGCCCCATGTTATGTAGGATACAGATTTGCAGTGCTCTCCACACCCAAAACCCTCAGGTGGTCACTTCTGTTTGGTAAAATACCATTAAAAAGCATTTCCTCCATTGTCCATTGTCAGATGAAAAGATGGAAAAATAGGCCATGGCCTGGAGCCGTCTATTTTAAACAGAGCCCCGCTAACCCAAAGGAAGCTGCCTGAAATTTCAGAAAGGGATGGGTGGGTTGCACTTTGTGGGTAGGGACTCAAGAATCCCTGGAGGAATTACTGCATGTCTTTCACTAGGGGGAAATCCAACAATCGCATGAGCACAAAGGCGACCAGTTACAGGCGTTTTCCACTTCCTCTATTGGTCTTCACAAGAGCTCAGCGAGTTCTCCATCATTCTGCAAAAGTCCCTACTTTGGCCAGGGTCTCTGCACTGGGATTTCCTATCAACTATGAAGGCCCTCAGTTGCCTATTGTCAGTATTGATTTTAGCACGTGAAATTTTATATAACCCCAGACAAAACATGTTGTTAAAAACACAGTTCATTAAAGCACGCAGGTCCCTACTTTAATAATAAAAGACCTCCAACAAGTCTAAAGGCTCAAAGAACAGGTCCTGTACCAGGGATGTCAAATGGCTGTATCTCTGTCTAAGCAAACAGTGAAGAAAAATGAAGCACCTCATGTAAGAAAGCAGCCAGCTATGATGGGAATGTGTGAAGTAGTAGTGAATTGCACGGAAGTTTTCTTGGATCGTTGATTTCTCGGATTATTGAAATTATGGACATTTGCTTTTAAATTGAATTTGCCCAGTTTCAGTTTCCCACATATGGTTTTTCTGTGCTTTTCTCTAGAAGATTAAATAGCCATTTAGCATTTTACGCCTTCTCAACACAATGATTACATTACACGGTGTTGCAATCATCATTATCCTAAGATGAAATTCATACAAGTGTGGTAATTAGCCTAAAAATCCCTAAAGAAATGCAAAAGAAAACGGTAAAGCTAGACAATGGCAGTGTACAATGCTCAAAATAACCACATTAATTGTTCTATCGCTGCAATGGATTCCTGATGCTTCAGGAACAAAGGAATCTTCAGGGACCTTGTTCACGCAGGTAAATAGTTTCAGTTGACCACAGGCTGCAGTGAGACGGTCCAGAGCACGTTGCTTTTTTCTGTATGAAACTGTGCAGCCTTCAGCACTACTGTCAGTTCTGAATATATTACACAAGCCAGATGTATAATGAGACATTTACTTCCTTCCTTCCAAGCGCACTAGAGCAAAGTGAGTCAGGATTTGCTTTCCACGGTATGAGCAAAGGTCAATTCTTTGCTCTCTGCCAGGGTCACCCAGACAACAGAAATATCCCTTCGCTGTCCCTGTGCACATTAGAGCATTGCAGCTCACTTGGTGGTCATGACACTCCTAGATGACAGGACAGGGTTGTGAGATACCCACTGTAACATCCTGCTAGTGACCCACGGTGTTTAATGATTTATAGTAGACAGAGTTGTACTGAGACGCCACAGACAACTTCAGAGCCCCATAGTGCTCAGCTCTATACAAACGAATTAAGTTTTGCCATGCAAAGGCAGAGCACAGGATACAGAAAGAAAAAAGATGATAGGACTCTTCTGAGGTCCTGCAAGCCTTTCTTATTCTCTAAAACACATTAATCCAAACCTAGGCATAGCTTGTATTTACTCATGCCTGCTCAAATATCAGGAGTTCAGACTTTCCTGTTTCCCTTCAAAACTTGTATGTCAGCCTAAGCACCACTTGGCACTTCAGAAAATCGACTTTTTGGGTGATGCTGTTGCTGAACCATATCTGTCAGCTCTTAGCTTGAAGTCCAGAGAGCCATTCCATTTTGCATAATATGATATGTTGATTGCAGAAAGTTCTTTCCACAAAGAGGAGTGTTCACCTCACTTCCCTGGAAATGCAGCAGTGGAGATACGTGCTCCTGAGCTAATCTTCAAGGCTCCTGTTAGTCAATAAGCACCTCTAGTCTGAGCCAATTTAGATATTTCTGTTCTGTTTTAGACACTTCTGTTCTGTTTTAGACATTCATCTAACCATTCTCTAGAGTACCTATTTCTCTTCAGTTCCCAGATTTGGCAGCAAAATCTGCCCTAGGCTTTCCTGTAGATTTTAAACTTATCTCAAAGTTCTGAAACCTTGGAAACTACTTTGTGGGTGGAAACCACCTTCCACCCACCACCAAACTGACCAGCAAACTGCGATATAGATGGGAATAAAGGTTAGGAAAATAAGACAACAATAAACATGGTTATGAGCACTTTCTATATACTTAAAAAAATAATCACTCCGGTGCTCTACTTTAAAGAAATAATCATTCTGTCACTCTAATCCAAGATTCACAGAAGCATTTTCTTTTCTAGATCCCAACCATCATATTTTTCTCATCCCAACCCGCACAAGGAGATAAATAGGAATAAAACTTCCGACTCTAGCCAGACAAAAGAAAATGAAACTGAAAAGCCCCCTGAAATGAAGTGGCTGGTGTTAAACATAGAGGCTGCTGTTAAATATAAGGAAATATAGATCACACTAATTAATTGAAAGCATAGAAATTTGGGATATACAGTTCAGGCTCCTTCTCTGTCACTTTCTTTCCTTCTCTGTGAAAAAAAAAAAAAGCATATGTCAGTGGTCACGTGCATGAGGTGCATTCAGCAGTGAAATCTCCAAATGTCCATTTTTGCTTTTATAATATGAACTAATTGAAGATGTCCCTGATCACTGCAAGGGGGGTGGACTAGATGACTTTTAAAGGTCCCTTCCAACCCCAAAACATTCTATAACTCTATGAACTGGATCATGATAGAGTAACTAAAGAGCAAGCCAGAGTGGAGATACCAAGTTACTATCTTCTTGTGTCCAGAAAGAAGGATGATGTTTGTTGTAGAGTCTGGAGTCCTACATGCTATTTTCCATCTTAAGACATCCTCAGAAAGATGTTCCAGAAACACTCCACTCAGACCCTGAAATGGAGAGAGACACTAGACACTAGCTGTTCTCAGCTACTTCTACAGTCAAGAAGGAGTAGATGATATCTCCAGAAAGCAATATTCATCACACTGATGTTGGGCCACAGTGCTGTAGTTTGTTATCTTGAAAGAACATCAGAGATGGTGCAAAGCCAGGATGCCATTTACAGTGCCCTTCATTTCATCAGCATAACCAGGACTAAGCCTCGGGTGCTTGTTTCATTCCCACCTTTCTTGGGTGCAGTTGTTCGGCTAGTACATGAAAATCCTGATCTGGGAGCCCCAGTGTGAGTCTGCAGGACCTATACAGCACAGTTTGGGGGTTGCTCCAGGGTTAACAGGAAGCATGAGCCTGCCCAGATTTCTTCTGCATATTGATAAGGAGCCCTTGTGCCACAGGTGCAACTCTGGGGTGTTGCTGAACATGAGCTCCATGTGGAAAGGCTCTTCTGTATTAATTTACAGAGTTACCTCAGCATGAAAGTCACTGTAACTGAAAGTCTGAGAAGAACATACATAACTCAGACTGTGTATAGTGTATCACTGTGTATAGTGACAACTGGAATAAAAGTAATTTGTTTTACTTCCACACCTCTGATGACCAAAAAAAGGTGCTTTTCTTGTTTTGAAATTGCGCTCCCCAGCAGCTCTGTTAGCACCATTAGCACCCCCACCTAAGTGTCCCTTGCATCCACTTTCTCCCCCATGGCAGGAAATTACTTAGAAAATATTTCCCAGGTTCCTTCCTTGCCAGAGGTCATCTCCGTGTTTCGGACCAGCAGGAATCACCATGTTCTCTGACACAACAAACGGAGAAGGAAGATCTGCCCTGCCCATCCAGCACAGTGCTCTCAGGCTTGTGTTTTTTCACTGCAACTCCACCCCGTGCTGGTGGAGAGGGATCGGTTCCCACTGATCGCAGGAAATGGAGGTCACGGGGTTTGCTTGATTAAATCACCACAAGCCAAAAGGTTCTGTCTCTCACTTACTGGGAATTGCTCACAGGCTGTTTAATTTGTTCCAAAAAGAAAAGCAAAACAAAAAAACCCAAACCTCAAACCCAACAACCAACTGCACACACGGAAAAGCAGGTGTGTCTACAGCTCTTGGGAAAACAAAGGGCAGAGACTGAGGCAGGAGTTGACACTTGGATGGGAAGTTTCCTTCCCAGCACAGGAGGACAAGTTTGGAAAAGACAGACATGACCAGCACTTATCCTTACAGGTATGGATGATGTGTGTGAAACGTAGCATCGGGCTCCTTGTGCGGTGTGGACAGTCTGGGGCAGGTGAAGGCGGCTTGAAGGAATTTTCAGGGCCTGATTCTGGCATTGTGGTGCAATCTTTGCATGACCAGTAAACTTGCTTCATGTTTCTACTGGGAGAACTGCAAACGGTGAATGTTTCATTTTCTGGTGACTAGCTGACAGCTTTCTGCAGGATGGTTTTGGCTTTTCAGGGTATGAATTACACCACTCAAGCCTCTGACAATGTGCTACTGTCTGTTAGCTTGGATAGCGAATTTAACAGAGAATCCAATTAATCTATTTTAAGCTTGTGATTGCAGAGGTAAAGAGGGATACACATGGAAATACTGTGCTAATCTGGTCTGTATTTATTACCTCCTAAGGAACGCTACAGGGTTTCAGAGAAAAACCCACAAATAAACTGCAGTAACATTTGGATTTTTTTTCACTTTTCTTTTTTTTATGCTTAGAGTGGATGGGATTTGCAATGCAGATGACAGGCACTGGATTTGTGTCAGCTGTATAAAATGATGGGTTTGCTTAAGAGAATCTCTTGCATGCCCCTTCAGTTTCATATTAGGTGATGTTTGCTGACAGGAGTGAGAGACTTGCGGCAGCTACAGCCATAGACTAAGACACTGCTGTGTACTGTCTGAGTGTCACATTTATCTTGTTTCCAGTCTTTTTTACCTGTGTCTTGAGCTTCTTAAATGAAATCCACTTTTCTGGTGTGATGTTGGAGTGCTGGAGTACTTTTGCCTGTGCTCAGTGTCACAAAGGTTGTGGTGAAGAGATGCTTACTGATGCTTTCACCTTCATTGATATCTATAACCCCAAAAATCCTGCTTCATCCAAACATCTCTGGTGCAGCAGTAGCCACTGGTTGCTTAAAGGATCATGATTCAGAAAAAAACACAGCTCTGGTGTGACCGTGTACAACTTTCTCTCTCCGCATCAGTGGGAAATTGATGCTCACCTACGTGCATAAGGAGCTTTAAGATTTGGAGAAGAAAGGTGTTATTGTTTGAATGCCGTAACTCTCACTTTCAGTGACAGTTTTATGGGAGGCAATGAGCTTGTAACAAGTAAGGGAATAGCGAGAGAAAGGACGCCGGGAATTTGAAAGCCCGAGGCTCCATTTCTTCTCACTCCATCACTTGCTCTTACATGGTGAAAAGGGCATTTCTCAACCCACAGAACTTGTTCTTACCCAGAAAATTCCTCATCTATTTCTGTCACAGAATCTGCCATGTGATGTCCAGAAAAGTTGCACAACAAAGTGGTACATAAGGAAATTTAGGAGCAAATCTTTAGCATCTGCATAGTAATGACACTTGTCTGAATTCAGTAATGTCTCAGACAGCTCAGGAACCTGGTGTGTTTGGCATTTGTCATTATTTAACTTCCCTAGATTCGTCTGACTTTGCCTCTGGTGTTCCAAGTTTAACAAACAAACAAACAGAACATGCGTAGACTCTGGTAAGATATCTTTGTCCTAATCTCCCTGATTATTTTTATTTTTTTAACACCTCTTAGAGAGAGGCTTAATAAAGCAGTTTTCCAACGTCTGAATTGGAGACGTGGGAAATTCCTCAAACTAGGCAGAGCTTCCTCTCATTGTTAAAACACAAAAGACCAGAGCAGCCTTTACTAGAGTTTCTTTTTTAACCCATTCATCTTGATCAAGAAAGCCTCCCTACTTCTGCCACTGTCCATGGCTGTGATTCTTGGTTTGCCAGAAGAAACAAGGGCTTACAGTAGGCAAGCATGGGTGTGAATTGCATCATCTGTGAAGGCATTGTTAGTTTTGGGGCTGTATTTGCACATCAGACATGAAAGGTACCTGCATTTGAAACTGAAATGATTTGCTGTTGGAATTCATCTCAGCCTTGTGTAAGAATCATGGCTTTTTAAGAACAAATCTACAGTAAAACCAAACTCCTTTCAGAAAACCATTTCCAGTTATCCATGAAACAGTTTCTCAGGACTGTGATCTCGAAGAGGAGTCCAGTTGCCATTCATGAGCTGATCCACCGTAACTGCACAATTATGCAGAGTTTATTTCTCAAATGATTTTGCATGTTGCTCAGCCTGTCTATGGGCAGTTACCACCCATCAACTAACCTGATCCAGCACCTGCTGTGCATGGTAAGGAGGCAGCAGCTTGTCCTCATACCTGTGCTTGACAGCATCCTGCATGAGAACTGAGACAATGCTGGGTGAGGGCAGAAACCAGCAGGCTGTGATGGTGGCCCTACAGAGTGCTGGAGGGGTTGTATTAGGAAGGTGGGTGGAATGGAAGGTACAAGGTGGGTATGCAGGAACAGGAAGCATGGGAAAAAGTTTGCAAAAGATGATTTGGAATGGCTTGTCTCTCTCTGACAGAGGAATAATCCAGTCCATGTTTTTTGCAGGAAAGAGCAGTTCCTGCAGAGCAGCTAACTCACTGTGACAGGTTGTCTGGTAATTGTAGTACTGTATTTGCATGTTATAATGCTGCACCACTGGACTTTGTTAAGGAATTCTTGACTACATTTGCAGACTATTTTGAGCACCTGTCTGTTTATGGTGGTGGCCTGTAAGAGAGGTTTCACTTTGACAGCCATCCTATGACATGGCATGAATGCTGTAACCTTAATCCACCATCTCTGCACCCAGCCCATATCTTTACTCCAAACTTCAGTTTAGCTCTGTTGAAGGCTGTAATGGATTCTGCCCCAAATCCCTCCTCATCATAACTCTCACCTTGAGCAAGCCAAACATGATGGGTGTATTGCATCTGGCTGGGATGGAGTTGAATTTCTTTACAACAGCCCATAAAGTGCTGTGTTTTGAATTTGTGGCTAAAACAGCATTGATAACACACCAGTGTTTTGGCTATTGCTGAAAGGTTCTTGCACAACATCAAGGCTTTCTCTTTTTCCCATTCTGCCTCTGTGTCTCATGTCTGGGAGTGGTTACAGCTGGGAAAGCTGACTCGAATTCACAAAGAAGATATTTCAAAACATGTAACATCATGTTCAGCAATAAAAAACAGGGGTGGCGGGCAAGGTTGTCTTCCAAGGTGGCTATTGCCACCACTTCTCCACTGCTTGGAGAATTTCTGGGCATCCATCTGCTTGTGGGAGATGGTGAGTAATTGCCTTCATGTAACATGTTTTCTCTTTCCTTATTAACCTGTAGTTATCTCAAACCACTAGTTTTCTCACTTTTCCTATTCTCTTCCCCATGCTTTCAGGTAGGGAGTGAGTGGCTGTGTGGGTGCTTAGCTGCAGGCCAGGGTCAACCCACCACTACAGGATATCTAACCCACCTTTTAGACACCTTCTAATGGACCATTTTTAAATACATGGAAGGTTTCTCCCAGCCCAGAAAAAAGCATTAGCTCCCTTGAGTCCGCTCAATTATCTGATTTACACAAAGTAATATTTGTTTTAGAAAGAATTCAAAGGTCACCTCAGGTTGACCACTCCTGACAATGAAATCCCTCCTTCTGGCTGAAAGGAGAACTATGTCTCATTTGCCTTCTAGGTATTTCTACAGGTGTCACTTTATCAGGCTATTAGTGCAAGCACTGATGTGTTATTCTTGCCCCAGGTTCTCTCTAGACACCCTGTGAAGTAGGGACAGCTAATACCATCCTTGTTTGGCAGCAGAGAACAGAAGCACAGACATAGCCATGGTCTGCTTACACAGCTGGCTGCTGCCAACCCAGACTCTGCTTAAACCCGCCTCAACAGGAGTGAAAATGTTAGGGCAGGCCAGGTTTGAGGATGCCTGCGAGTAGCAGAGTTGTATGTATTCCCCATTTAAATTTTAATATGAAACATTAATTTCCAAATGCCTTCCCCAAAAACATAATAGAGCTGTGATCTAGTATGTAATTTACTGTCCTCGGAAATTCCTCAAAACGACAGAGCTTCCCCCAATTGTTCATGCACCGAGGAAAAGCTCTACTACAGTTCCTGCTTCGGCTTGCTCCTGTGACCACAGGCTTGGCCTTCAACAGCCATCAGGCTGAGTGTGTGAAAACCATCTTCATTCCAAAGCTGTACCTACGTGCCTTATGACAGGCTGTTCACAGCATGCCCCTTGCTCCTGAAATTGTTTCACTGTTCCTTCTCGAGGGAGAAATTCTTTAAATTCCTAGAGGCATCCCCTAAGATCTAGGTGAGCAATCCTATGGGTGAGGTCCTGGATAAAACTGTGCATGCCTCAAGTCTCTCTGGCTGTAAAACAGGACTGATGGCACTTCCTTCCTCTTGCTATCCATACTGTTTCAAGCCTACAGCTTAAAAAGACCAACTGCCATTCAAAACCACTGGTCCTTATCTCAGTAAGAACACAAAGATATTAGAATCATAGAATAGTCTGGGTTGGAAGAGACCTTAAAGATCATTTGGTTCCAGACCCCTTGCCATGGGCAGGGACACCTTCCACTAGACCAGGTTGCTCAAAGCCCCATCCAACCTGGCATTGAACACTTCCAGAGAGAGGGCATCCACAGCTTCCCTGGGCAACCTGTTCCAGTGCCTCACCAACCTCAGAGTGAAGAACTTCTTCCTTACATCTAATCTAAATCTACCCTTTTTCCATTTAAAGACATTACTCTTTGTTTTATCACTACACGTCTTTGTAAAAAGTCCTTCTCCAACTTTCTTGTAGGCCCCCTTTAAGTACTGGAAGGCTGCTCTAAGGTCTACCTTGAGCCTTCTCTTTTCCAGGCTGAACAACCCCAATTCTCATCTTGTCCTCACAGGGAAGCTGTTCTGTGCTATTAATGAAAATCTGTCTCACAAGCTGCTTGCTCTTTTCCTAAATGCTTTATTTCTGGATAACCTTGTAATGATGGCTCTAGCACTGTTTCAGCATCAACTGTACCAAACTTGGTGAAGGCCTAATCCATCTGACAGCAGTAGAGGGAGGCTTCCCTTATCCCTAATGTAAGTGCAGATTTTTTGACGGTGTTGAAGCAGAGCAGATTCCTACTGAAGTAAGATTTAGATTGACTGTACTGGCAGCAGAGAGAAACACAAGGGCCTCTGAAGAGTTGCTGTGGGAGGTGACACCAAAGTCAGGCACCAGCCTCGTCCCACTGAGGGCAGAGGAGCTGATGAATATTCCTGATCTTGAAATGTGCATTTTACCTTAGTCCATGCTAGGACTGGGAGATACACATGCAACAACAACAGAGCAGCATGAGAGTCTGAAGTTGTTCCATAATCCCGAAGCCACCTGTGAGGGCACAGCTCTCCTTTTCCCTCTAAAACAAGGCACCTTAGGCTGTGCTGCTGACCGGGAACAGCCCCTGGCCCATGCTGTTCCTTGAATCATTCCTGTGAATCTTGGCATCAGCATTGGCTGGGGCAGGGAACAGGCTAATTGTTGACCAGATGTCCTAGAACAATAGGACAGAAAGAGACCTCATCAGGTCATCTACTCTAGTCCTACACTTCATGGCAGGTGTTTGTTTAAGCTCTTAGAAGGCACCTGGGGGCCTGAGAAATGCTACTCCTCTGCTCAGCTTGATGTTGGATCTCATGATCAAACTTGCCATCAGGTGCAAGCTGTCTTCACATTGCTGTGCTTTTACACCATGTGAGCCCAACATGCACCACAGGGGTTTACAAGGATGGACCATACTTGGTCTAAATCTGAAGTGTGATGATATTTTGAACCAGGCCAAGCATCTGCCAGAAGTCTAATATTCCTTAAGGTCTTCTGAACATCAGTAAAACAAACATGTGCCATCTGTGTTGCTGTCATTCTGTCCTGATCTCACACCTAATGCCAGTGATGAAGATGCAAGAGCTCTGATTATGTTGAAGATATTATAGACAAGTGTAGCCTTTAAAGAAGTTAAATATGAACACTATTTAGCATTTCCGACTTATCCTGTGCTCTGGAAGGCAGACCAGTACAGAAATAGTAAGGCTGGAGGTGAGGGAAACAAAATATTAACAATTATTTTTTCTCTCGGGCTTAATCATTACAGAATGGAATTAGCAGATACGGACAACCAAGACCTCCCTTCGCTGATCTAGGGGATTTCCCTCCGTTTATATGATTCTTTGTGCAAAAGGTGGATGCTATTTTGTACTTCTCCATTTTTGTTGCTAGGTGTGACAGGCCAGGCCTTCAGACAGGAAACTCTTGCTGTCTAGAGTGGGATTATACAGACTCCGAATGGCTGACACCTACACAACTTGCAGTAGCTTCCTATACAGCCAGCTGCACTTGAATCAATAACAGGAAAAAAATCAAGAGGTTAATAAACCAAAATGAGCAGGAAGCATGCAGTCATCAGACTTTCTAGTACTTCAGTCTATAGAAGTAACCTGTGGCTGGCCTGGCTTAGGGACGTAATCCAAAACTCATTGAAGCCCATGGAAATTCCATTGCAACGGATGTTGTCAGCCCTCACTCTTCATTATAGCGATATGGGAGTATGTGGAGAATTCCACCTCCCTTGTACTCACCCAGTTCTGAGCTCCAATCTCTTGCTTCTTTACTGCAGGTAAAGCTGTGAGGTAAGCTTGACACTATTAACTGCAGATGCTCCAAAAAGAATGAGAAGAAAGGAAAGTTCATGGCTACATCCCTTCTCCCACCCCAGCCGTCAGAGGTGACCAAATGTAGGCCTTTCAAAACATATGGTTCTCAGCTACGTGCAAAGAGCTGCAATAGCAGAGTGAAATGTATTGTTTTGCTTTTTGATTTATTGTTTTCTTTGTCCTTATGAAAAACTGTAACACAAAAGTCAAACAGGAGCCCTTAGGTGGAGCTCAGAAAAGCCTCCTGAGCAGAGGTGAGGAAGAAATGCCAAGAAGAAGGCAAAAATTGGGCAGGGCTTTCTTTTTACAGTAAAGTACTGATTTAAATGCCTTTTTCACAGAATCACAGATTCACAGAATGGTAGGGGTTGGAATGGATCTCTAAAGATCATCTAGTCCAACCCCCCTGCCAGAGCAGGATCACCTAGAGTAGATCACACAGGAACAAGTCCAAGTGGCTTTTGAAAGTCTCCAAAGATGGAGATTTCACCACCTCTCTGGGCAGCCTGTTTTAGTGCTCTGTTATCCTCATGGTGAGGAAATATTTCCTCATGTTGAGGTTGAACCTCCTGTTTTCCAGTTTATGGCCGTGGCCCCTAGTCCTGTCACTGGACACCACTGAGAAGAGCCTGGCCCCATCTTCCTGATACCCACCCTTTAGATATTGATAAGCATTGATAAGATCCCCCTCAGCCTCCTCTTCTCTCTAAACAGCCCCAGCTCTCTCAGCTTTTCCTCATATGGTAGGTGCTCCAGGCCATTAATCATTTTCCTGACCCTGTGCTGAACCCTCTCCAGTAGTTCCTTGTCCTTCTTGAACTTTGGTCTCAGCTACCACAATTTTCAGCCTGGCATATTAATGTGCTATGTGGCATGGGGAACATTTGTCCCTTCGCTTATAAGTGTTGCGACATCTCTTTGCACATAACTGACTCACAAAAAATAAACATTTTCACCATACTCTCCCCAAAAATGAAACCTCTGCTCAAGTCCTACAGGTCCCTCAGCTTAGCAGCTAGCTCAGGCCCCTCCACTGTGCTAGGCACAAAGCTGGAATGACACAGTTCCTCAAACATCACAAAGTATCTCATAGCCTGTTTATTGCCTCTTTGAATCCTTATCACTGAGCGGTTTGATTCGGAGTCCTTGATTAATTTGTGTTTATTTTATTTTTGTTCTTATTCAAATGTGTTATCTAAGGTCAGTGCAACTTCCCCTTTCCCCCTTTCCCTTTTAGCCAACTCTCCCATGAAATATTGTTGTGCCTGGGTGTGTGTTTCGTAAAGTCATTGTGTGTTTTACGTCTGAAACAAACATTGTCTCATCATCCAACTTATTATGCACTACCCAAAGGTCATGTTTTGTGCACAGAAGGGAAACCTCTTCTGTTGTGGCTGAAGAAGAACAAAGTGGATGGTCACTAAAAACAAAGGTTTAGCTGCATAGATCGAGTCTTTGAAAAAATACTCAGTGGCTGTTTGAAAAGTGTAAACCAGTGCTCAGCTTCTATAAGGTACTGGACAGGCATGAAGACTGACTGCCCTGTGCCAGCCATGTATCTGCTCCCTTCACACCTTCTGGTCTTTAGGAGCTCCTGCTCCCTCTCTCCTTGCGTTCCTCACCTCCACAGATCTCAGAGCACAAGAGCCCTTTCATCCAAAATACC